>PNEQ01037336.1:0-24736 GCA_003012365.1 Medauroidea extradentata
CCTTAAATGTTGAACTTCCAAAAATCCTTAAATTAGCTAATATGCATTTTTACGATTGTCCTATTAAATTAAAATCACTATGATAGGCCGTCGGGTTCGAGCTCTATCGACGTTTCTTCGGAAACACATTTCACCCCTTTTCACCCCCTTAGAGGTCGAATTTTGAAAAATCCCTTCTTAGTGCTCGCCTACGACCTGAGGGGAACCCACACAAAAATTTCACGATTATAGGTCCAGTGGTTTGGTCTGCAGTTTGATATGTCAGTCAGTCAGTCAGTCGGTCAGTCAGCTTTCATTTTTATATAGAGATATGTTGTAGCATGCAGAATTATTTTCCACTGATATTTTTTTTTCAATTTGGTATGTTTGTTTTAGCGGCGTACAAAAAACGTAACATCAAATTATAACATTTACGAGCCATAAAAAAACTATGAGATAAAAACATTTATACGTGCAAAGTTAAGTTACAATTTGTATGTAAAATAAGAAAAAATATCTAGTACAAATAATACAAGTATGACGATGAAAATGGCTGTAGACCATGTTCTTTAAGTTGTAATTGTATAATCCGTTTTAGAGGGGCGGTATATTATAGTCTTCTGTTTTGTTGGTGGTTATGGTGTCATATGTATAGCACGTTGTGTTACTTTGTGTGAACCTTTGCAATGTTACAAGTTATCTTCAGAGAAGTTGATCCAGACTGTCTGGGATTCAACCTTTTTTTTTTTTTTTTTTTTTTTTTTTTTTTTTTTTTTTTTTTTTTTTTTTTTTTTTTTTTTTTTTTTTTTTTTTTTTTTTTTTTTTTTTTTTTTTTTTTTTTTTTTTTTTTTTTTTTTTTTTTTTTTTTTTCCACGATTACTTCTGTTTCAGAGCACGTATTAACATTTTCGGCTCGACTTGGAATATATAAAACCTTAATCCAACTTCTTAAATTTTCGCTGTTCATTATTTTTTTTTACGGAAACAACTGACGATAAATAATTATTTCAATTATTCATGAGAGCGAGTACAGTGGTCGCTAAAGTTAGAGAAATAAAACCGCACGAATTTCAAAACATTAATGAAGAAATAAACTTTGTCTCGTCAATGTGAAAAATGTAAAATAATCTTTCTATTCTCTGATTTATAAGAAATATTATGTCATCTAAGCTGAAAAAGATGAATACCTACAACCACAGATTTTTGGTGAAAATAATTTTGTTTTACTGTCTTACTTGCGTAACTGCAGTTCTGCTTCGTGTTAATTGGCAGGGTGTATTTGTGCAGAGTTGTACTCATTTGACTAGGCCAATCAGAACAATGTAACTGAAACACAACACGTTTGTAATTTGCGGGTAGAACCTCCATACGCTGCGAGTTAAAAACATCCAATACCTGACCACGAGGAAGAACTACACATGTCCACAAAAGTACTGGAACAAAGCGGGGCAAAATTCTTTTCATCGAAAATCACTGGCTCTATCAATCTCTCTTAATTACACGCTCAGCGGAAAATCACAGAACAATACTGGCCAGCTCTACACTGTAAAAAAACTTCATTAATGTTTAAGAAGTAAATAACCTAAACGTAGTATGGGGTAGTTAGCGTACTGCCGACTTGTAAATATGCATATGCATCAATCTCATTGGCACATTCGAATATGAGTGACACCTCTACAGTATACAAAGGCAGGGGCGTATCCAGACCGAATGAGCCGCGGGTTGGTGAGGGGGGGGGGGACCTGTAAACTGCCCGAAACTGAAAAAAAAAACATACACTGAAAAATATAACCTTAATCTTTTTCTAAGACAACACAACATTTACAACCCAAGTATGGTTACACTAGTTTGTGTTGCAACAATGTATAGAATAGACATAAAAGAGAAAAATGACTGACTGACTGACTCAACTGACTGACATATCAAACTGCACCCCAAACCACTGACCCTAGATTCGTGCAAATTTTTGTGTGGGTTCCCCTCAGGTCTCAGGCGAGCACTAAGAAGGGATTGTTCGAAATTCAACCTCTAAGGGGGTGAAAAAGGGGTGAAATGTATTTCCGAAGAATCGTCGTTCGAACTCTAACCCGACGGCCTATCATAGTGATTTTTACTTTAATAGGACACTCGTAAAAAGGCATATTAGCCAATTTCAGGTTTCTTCGAAATTCATCATTTAAGGAGTTGAACCTTAAATGTGTTTTCGATTAGTCACCCATATCTATCGAATCCTTCGGGACAGAGAGTTGGTTTTCACTTCAGCATGTTGCTTACGTAAATACCCAAAAAGCAGTTTTAGGATTTTTTGAAATTCGACCCCCCAAGAAGTAAAAAGGGGAAAAATTATGAACTTTTTTATGAATCTTCTATATCACTGAAACACAATTGACTATCGTCGTGATTTTTACTTCAATTGGTTACGTATATAAATGTCTAAGACAGGACTCCAAGACGATACGAAATTTGATAGTTAAGGGAATGAAAATATGTGAAATGATTTTTTATATTATTTCTCTATATCTATCTAACCAATCGAGATATCTGAGTGCACTTTGCTTTAGATTGATGCTTATGTAAATATCGAAAAAAACATTTAAATATATTTTCCGAATCCGGCCCTAATGAGGTGAAAAAAGGGCCAAGTGCGTTTCCGATTCACAATCGATATATATACATAGCGACGTGGTTTTTGTTTAAGATTGATGATTACTCAAATACCTGAAAAGCAATTTCACAAATTTTCGAAATTTGCCACCTAAGGAGGTGAAAAGAGGTGAAAAGTCGTGAAATGTGTTTTTAATTAATAATCTATATATCTTGAGCCCAGTGGGCTATTTTCATGTTTTTTACGTTCAAGAGACACCAATAAATAGTCTAAACGTGATTCAAGATTTTTTTTTTCGAAATTCACTCTCTTAGGAGTTGAAAAGACCTGTAATGTGTTTTAGATAAATACTCTATATCTATCGAACCAATCAAGATATACAGTTAATTTTTGCTTCAGGACTATGATTACAGAAATAATCGCAAAATGGTTTCAATATTATGCGTTTTTTAATGAATGTTCGACTTTGATTCGACTGAACCGGCTACCGTCGTGATTTGCATTTCAATTGGATACTTATACTAATGTATAAGATGTGAAATTAAAGTATTTCGAAATTCGACACCCAAAAGTGTGATTAAGCACAAAATTTGTTTTCCACAAAACCAATATATCTATAATTAGTAGAGATCTTGAGGTGTTGTTCGCGTCAGAGTGATGCTTACGCAAGTATTAAAAATATTAAATATAAGTTTTTTACTTTATAAGATAACTTGATTATTAAGAATATAACTAAGTTTGTAAACTTTCTCGGCAGACAATCCGAAAAGCAAGTACGAACAGCGAGAAATAAATTATACAGGAGTTTCACGTCACAGTAACATATCGAGACGTTGTATTTTACATCGTATATGAGCCAGGACATGAATGTTTTATATTTTAAATTACATTTGTTTTCATGAATTATTTAGACGTTACGTGACGCAGTTGTTTGTAGCTAAGTCTACATTCCGGGAGGTTCTGTGCTCGAATTCCGTTAAAAGCTGCGTGCGAAAGTTCAATTCTGAGACACAAAATTTGCAAAGCACATCGAAATAGTGCAATTTGCATGTAGTGGTTTAAAAAGGGTAAAATGGATTATGCAGTTCACTGTCCATTTATGTCCCTCGGCAACATCAGCAGACATATTATATAATCTCACTAATACCAAGGTAGGGGCAATAAAATACATTTACGCGAAACCTTTTCCCACCAAAACTTTTTAATGGCACGCATTAAACATCAAGATAATATTTTGAAAATATGTAATTGAGGGCACCGTCACCAATTGTTGTGAACACGGTAAATCTGACCTTTTTCATTCGATTAACCTTTTACATTTAAGAGTCTATAACTACCCCACAACGTCAACTTTGCAGTGCTATAAATAAGGCCCAGGTGAAGTCGCTGTTAGTGGCATGGACAAACTTAAGACTGCTTTTCGCGTGGACAGTTATAGCTACTTATCCTGCTGCAGATTTAGCTCATCTAGCAACTTTATCATTCTAATACTTGATGACTGAAGTACCAATGTGGTGTACAAAGAGGTTTTTCAATTAAAATAAATATTATCAGTTATGAATAATACTCGCGAGCAAATCCGCGGGGGACTGCTAGTAAAATATAAAACAAATATACGGTTTCCTTAATTTAAATAAATCGTTCTAGTTTATAGATTACATTTAACAACCTTCGTGTTGTTACTCTAAGTTCTTTATTTTTGTATGATATAATATAATTTTCTTTAACGTCTGGGTCGATTCAAGAAATACATATAGATCACTTTTTTGGCCGCACTGGTTTAACCACCATCTTAAAGAAAATTTTTGTGTTATTTAGTTTATTTTTCATGAAAAATATTGTATGTGTTTCAAGAGTGCTAATACAATTTCAGAGACACGTGACAGCAGGAGATTACGAACGTAACTAAAAATTTTATATCAGCACGAAGTATTTCACTTATAAAACATAATTTATTATTATTTTATAATTTCTCAAAGCGGTACATTGAATTTTTTTGATCGGAAACTCCTTAAAAAGCATCAATTTGTACCAAAAAAATCCAAAGTTTTACGGGGGAGGACCCCCGGATCACATCCTCCCTTTTCGCTTGAAGCGTTGATATTTCTTCTTTCGAAGGCATACCTCACTCCTCCCCCAAATCCCAAGAATTCGGAGCTGGAACCGCCATTGCACAAATGTGTGCTTCCAATAACCCAGAAAAAATCTACAGAAGTGCCCATAAGGCATTGAAACAAATTGGTGCAAATTATTTATTTTCACCGAAATCTGTGGTTCTGCGTCGTGTAAACGCTGCTTTATGATACCTAATAATTAAGTTAATATTAAATTTCGCTGTAGGGGGCTACGTAAAGCCACGCTTCTGTACTGACCTACTACCAGCCTATAAGTTCTGGTTCCCACACCAATTCAAGGTCTCTGGCCAGCTCTTCTCATGTTTACAATTTTTACTTTCCCTCGGCGTAGAGGGTTAAATGGCCGTGACACAATCAAAAAATCCTCTTAAATCCTGCGCCTCTCGCCAGTATGCAAAACTAAATTTAATGTAAATGACATGAAATAATCTTTTGCGATTGAATAAGATTAAAAAAACGATTCTGAATATAGTGAGATCCGAACGGGCTTTCCGCGACTATTCTAAACAATTTATGGTATTTACATTGAACATTATAGTTAATCAATATGAATGGCAAAGAGGCATATTACATAATGTTGAATTATATGCAGTTAACGGCTAGTGATATTTTTCAAACATTAAAATTTGAGTGCTCACTTTATAGCGAACGACCGATACAATGAATCCTACACACATTACTCGCATTCTTTATAGAGTGGAGGAGGGGTAAGAGGACATTTTGGATGTCCTGTACATGCGCACACACGGGCAAGTGGACTAGACAAGGTTGGAGTAAGTAAACTGTGAACTCTTACTATAGGTTGTTCAGGAGAAATAGAGCACTGGTTACAATTTTCTGTGAGCCATTTTGTCTCCCTCTTTACTATTTTAAATACGAAAACTTCCATGTAACTATAAACTACCGTAAACAATTTCCGACTCTCAAAATTTTATTTCTATAGCGAAAATAAATACATTTCTTTTTTCAATTATTATAAGTGTTGGGAAGTTCTTAGTTAAAGCGAACAGCCTATAACAGTCTCTCACCATTGGCTGTTCATTTGTCTCTGCGCATCCGTTCTGTGCAGGTCTACCGTTCTCTGTTTTCCCCGACCGCTTTGATAATTAGTTTTAGATTTGTTTAGATTAGCTTTAAACCTTAGATAAAACCATGTTCATTCAAAGGTCTTGTTAGGTTAGAAAAACGACAATAACACATACAAAACCGGTATTATAATCTGTGCAGTATAAGTTTGCCTGTTTATGACATTTTGTTACGATAAAAATTTCTTTCTGTTTGTGGTATTTCTCTTCTGAGAAGAGTGCTTGTAAACAATATTGCAGAGACCCTGTTTTTCCTAGAAGTTTGTATGGTTTAAAAGCCCATACAATGAAACTGCTTAACCTCTTTGTCAGAAGAGAAATGTCAAAATCAGGCAAACTTATACTGTATACATTATACTTCGCGACTCGTGCATGCGCAGAATGATACGGACTCCGTTCAAACCAGCCAATAACATGACAGTCTCCGCTGTTACTTACATACTCTTTGGAGAGGTCACAACCTTTCTTAACGCCCTTTCACACGATCAAATTTTGCTTCAATTTTCTGTTAAATTAAATTAATTACATTTCTTCAATGTCATGTTGACGTCATAAACGTGGCCATTTTGTCTTTGAATTTATTGATTGCATTGAATTTCGTCAACGAATTGCGTTTCGGACGTGTTTGAAATTTTCTTGAATTGAAGTCTTATGAACAGAAAATACGTTTTTAGGATATGATTAATTCAAATAACTTATAAATGGACTCCTAAATGAGAGTTAACGAACATTATAAATAAATACGGCCATTATTTATGTTAAATACTTTATACAAAAATAATAAGAAATTATGTATTCGTTTAACCAAATATTATTGTGTTGTGCAGAGTTAGAAGATAATTGCAAAATACCTATATAATTTATGTTCTGTATAATTTGCTTACAGTTTGTGTGATAACTTTTCAAGTGGTACATTCAATGTATACTGAATCAAATTTCTGGAAATCTTACGCTGTTCAATAAATTGAAATCAAGAAATTTGTGTTAATAAACATTTGATCGTGTGAAAGGGCCTTTGGGATGAGGTCGTTCAGCCTGGATGAGGGAGGTGGGGGGGGGGGGGGCATGTACGGACGGTGTCACCTGGACGAGGTAGAAATGATTGGAAGAGGGGGAGGGGGTGTGTGTTCGTACCACCCCCGCGGCTTTTCCCACGCCGGCCATTTGTACCCGACAGCTCCCCCGGGGAGCCGCTTCGTGTCCGACATGCGCGGGTCATTATCCCGCCGCCCGGGGATTAATAAACGCCTTGCGGGGTCGACCAGGTTTACCCCCTCCCCCTCTCCCAACAACCCACCAACACACACCCCCACGTCTCGTGTCGCAGTTTGTCTCTTCCTCGCTTGGAGACAAATATATTACGTTTCGAGGCGCGACATACCGGCCGGCGCAGGAAGCATATATGTAGTAAGAGAGTCTGAAGCTGGAATCACGTACGAACTTACGTGTAAAACTAGAAACACTGAGTGTGCATGCTAGCATTCACATTCACCACGTAGCATGCGTACGTACGCAACTGAGTTGGTCAAATGTCTTCTTCTTACGTACCTAAGCTAAGCGATGGTTGCGAATCCAACTAAAAGTAATCGTAAGGAAGTGAAATTAAATTAATATTTTTAAATGTCTTTGAAATTACGTACTTTTTTTTGTCACAGATTGTTTTATACGTTTCGTTCCGAAATCGTAAAGGTGCCGTAATTTACAGTTGACATTTTGCATTCACATAATTACGTTTTGAGCATGTCTAGATTCTGTGGTGTTGTGAATCCAACGCCGAAAACTTTGCGTACGTACGCACGTACGTTAAGTGCTGTTGTGAATTCGGCTTAGCTCCCATGTTAAAGGAGAGAATAATTTTTTACTGAAGTTGCCTGAAGTTGGCAAATCTTTGGCTACAATTCTCCTCTACCTAATACCAACGTCGGAGCACGTATTATGGATTGTCATGTTCGTAATATAATTGTGAAAACAGTCAACTCCCAACTATCCGTATAATGAAAAGGGCTGATGCCTCGGATAATCCAAAACCGCGGATAACCCACTTTTACCCTTTCTTAGGTCTCGTTAGAAAGAAAAAAGGTCCAATTAATTCCTTCAATAAAAGGTAACCATTTAATACAGTAGATTCGATTATTTGCATTAAAGAGTATGGCTTATGTGCTAATAATCTCAAAACAATTAAATACAAAATCATTCAAGAAAATCTCGTTAACCCATTCATACGCGACACACGGGACAATCTCGTTAATCCGTTTATGCGCGAAGCTAATTTTTTCGCCTGCTGGAAAATACTTAAATGTTCTTCAAGCCCTTAAAATACGGTTGCGCGCATAACACGTTGGTTAACATTATGCAAGTAATCACAGCGTGTAACCACAATTAAAAAAAAAAAAAAAAAATTACTATTAAAAGTGAAATATTTTTGTGCGGATAATCCGCAAATAGGACAATCCGCCCACGGATAATCGGAAGACTACTATATTACATTCGACTTATACGCAAGCTAGGTTAATGTCACTGTTACGAATAGCCTAACAAGAGCCGGGTCTGCAGTACAAGCTGGCAACGACAGTGCAAAGGGGGTAGTATAGGCGGTTCGGGATAAAGTCAGCACTCAAAAAAGCCCTGCTAAAGTTCTATTTCCAACCAATTCGTATTTTTCCGCGTGTAACGGCTAACGGCGGGAAATGTCTAACCTCTCTGATCTCGACTCTTTATGTTTGCGCGTGTGAGATAGACTGTGCTGTCGGTAGGAACCTATATACTTTTATAAAATAATTGTATTAATTATATATAATACAATAATGTCAATTTCGGTCGTTTTTTCAGTACTGTTATATTTAAATAGTAAAATACACGGAACTATATTGCGTAACTTCGCTGCCAACCATACAAGCAGTAAGGCAGCTTTATTTTTACTGTTGCATTATACGCAGTAACGGCTAGTGATATTTTTCTGAGATTAAATTTTTAGTGTTCACTTTATCCAGAACGACTTATACCTAGAAAAACGATCTGATATATACATGTTTTTTCCGACTTATTTTCTCAGTAAATGCAACCACGTAAAGTAATAATTCCGTGCGTCTTTCAATTTTTAAATTATTGACCTTTAACGCCGCCGTAAACACTGAAAACACGTTTTTATTGGCTAACACACGTAAGGCGAAATTGGACAGTTGTTTTCGTTTTGTCGCCGTCCGCCAAGCATAATATGTTCTGAGAATTTCACCGATAAAAACAAAACTGACTAAATCTTATTGATTTCGGTTACTTAAAAGCTAACTCGGGTAATTTGCTCGTTGTTAATGCATGCACGATTATAGCATTTTTAATTTGTAACGAAGATTTGACTGGCACTTGGCACTGAGTTGATAGGAGTGAAGATAGCATATTTAATTTATTTGTATGACATTTTAGTGTTGGGTTTGAGTTATGTCACTTTATAATTAAAATTCTAGAGTAACAACTTATTTATTTATTTATTTATTTTATAACGTACAAATTCAGCCTCAGGCTGGTTTACAATTAGTACGTAGTTAGAAACATTATCGAACAAATATTAATTATGAATATTAGAATAGTATTACAAAAAAATTGCATGAAACTTCTAATTGTAAGCGTTACAAGGTTTTAAAGTATAATTGTAACATTATGTTAAACAAATAATTACTAAAATTGCAATATTTTGAATAAAACAGCCAAAATTAAACATAGGGGAAAAATATATAAAAAGAAAAATGTCGAGAAAAAAACTGTATGGGCTTTCGTAATCATTGTCTATTGTAACTGGTTCTGTAGCAGAAAGGACTTATATTTCTCCCTGAAAGTGTGGTGCGAAAGATTTCTTAAATCTCCCGGTAGGTCATTCCAAGCCTTGCTGGCCATATACGCGAACGAATGTTTGTAAATGGACATCGAATATAGAGATAGTTGAAAATAATTTTTATTTCGTGTGTTGTGATTATGTACTGAGATAAAATTAATGAGTCTTTCCGATAAATATGTTGGCACCTGGGTATCTATAATTTTTTTTTAAATTGAGTAGTGAAATGATATAATCTTCTATTTTCCATGTTAAGCCATTTAGAATTGAAAAGTGCTTTAGTGTTTAAGATTAAAACAATATCTCAAACGTGTGTTCTGTACCTTCTGTATACGATATTGTTGTATTTTGCTAATATTAACAAACAAGCCGGCACAGTAGTTAAAGACTGGTAGTACTAACGCATCGCACAAATATAGTTTTATTTCAATTGTTAAAATAGTCGTAAGTCTGTAAAGATGCTTCAAACGGAAGTAAGCCAACTGGATATTTGCTGATATTTGTTTACAAAATATTTGAGTTACTTGCAATTGTTTGAATTAAATGAAAGATCATGGCCTTAACATGGAGATCTCTAACCTGAATATCAACTTCTTAACTATATACAAAGTGCCTACTTCTGGTTACAGCCCCTAACTTATTTGTAAAATGCCTAATAAGTGAAAGTTTATAACAGCATGCATAATTTCAGTTAGTTTTTACTTCGTTGTGACACTAGTTTTCGTTGCTAAGTTGTCCAACTGAAAAGGAAAATTTCGGCAATCCTCGAATATGGATTCGTTTTCCGTATCATAGTTACGACGTCCCCTCGTCTGACTAGAGACTCGAGGAAGATTGTCCCAAATACTATAGACAGTAAATACGACAGAGCTCTACGCTAATAATTAATATGAGTGTCCTAAAATAACCTTTTGAATGAATATATATATATATATATATATATATATATATATATATATATATATATATATATATATATATGTTATGTTGGTTTGTGTACGCTTCAAAAACTCAAAAAGTTCTGCACCGATCGAGCTGAAATTTTAGCATGATATATAATCCTCATCAAGGATATTTTTTATCTAATTTGCGACCGCGGGGGAAAAAAACGAGGAAAACACTCAACACTCGCTGACAACCGCAATAGTAATGACTGTTAAATGCCGGGCAGCTCTTTTGCGGTGGAAGCCGCAGCATGGCAGCTTTTTTGTAGAGAAATAAAGATGAATTAAAACAATAAGTTCTGTAATTAAAGTACGCTTAGCGCAGTGGACTGGACAAATCTGTTTGTATTTGATGTTTTAAAGATAAACAGTGAATATAGTATAATATAGAATATAGTATCACCATCAATTAACACGTAACTAAAAGTTAGTTACTCTTTTCTATAGTACACGTGGGCGAAGCCGCAAAGGGACAGCTAGTTATTTATAATTCCGTTAACATATATCTTCTCTTGCTTTTTTGTTAGGCGAACTGCTGTTTTGGTTTTAGTGATTTATTGTCTGTTGGAGGCAGTAAAACTGGCTGTTCGTTAAAAGAAACTTATTTCTCAACATTGTTACGCTGGAATAGTAAATCTAATATCAACAAAACGTAATGTGTTTTTATCTGTTCTCTTGAGGTGGAAACACAATAAGTGTTCTCACAGTATTGCACAAGTTGTCCGTTATATTGGATTTATAGTGTAGTATCTACGGCCCGAAACTTCGTTCGCGTGGTTTTAAATTCAAAGCGATATTATTTTTTTGTGGAGAGGAGGGTTTGGGTACCCGTGCTGCCCCCTGCCTCGTTTTCCCCTCCTGCGCAACTTACTTAAGTTCCATTGCAATCGAATGAACAGTATATAAACTAACTCGTCTTATTTCCAAAAAGTTAAGTAGTTTGACAGGATATGAGGTGACTTGCTCTTGCAACAGTGACAGTTGTAGAACCTACTTGTTAGGTAGATAATCGTTGTTAGCAACCAAGCTACATTTACTGAAATTCCTCCATTCTCTTTCCTCATAGTTATTCCGAATGAAAAATAGCTTACGGCCTTCTCCAAGTCCAGGCTACCTCTAAGCCAAATGTCATAGCTATCGGTTCAGAGGTAAACAAAGATACTTTCGCATTTGCATCAGTCATTTGAAAAACGGCATTAGTCAATTTTCTACTAAAATAAGTTTTGGGTGATGTACAAAGGAAAAAAAAACGCGTGTTATTGAAACTACAATAAGGGGGAGTGTTAGACCATTTTATTGTATTTCAGTTTTTGAACTACAACATTTATTAAAATTGTCTATCAAAATTTTCTCTTTGACAAAGCATAAGATATATTCTTGGCAAACTGCTTGACATAAATACTCATTGAATTTTTCATTAATTGCCCTTTCAGAATCATTGCAAGAGAATTCTTGAAAGCTACCCTATAATTCTCTTGCAATGATTCTGATTGACCAATTAACGAAAGATTCTTTTATTAATTAAGTCAAGTAATTTACCAAGAATATATCCAATGCTTTGTCGAAGAGCAAATTTTGATAATATCACTTGAATAAATGTTATGGCTCAAAAATTGAAAATACAATAAATTTGTCTAACCTCCCCCTTAAGCAGCCTCCCTATTTGCACTTGAAATGTGCTACAGCGAGTTGCGATTATTCTTATTTGACGAAACTACTTAAGGCGCATTATATTTGTTTATCTACGAAAAGAACACACTTCAGACTATGTCACTATAGTTTAAAAAATTCGGCACGTTTATTTAAAACATTATTTTCAGACTGACGTTTCCGTAAAAATAACAACCATATTCGAAAAACACAACTGTAGGAACAAGCGTTAGACTTTGAACTACGCTGGTCAGAAATAATCTAATGTGCTCACCGCTTAAAGTCCCATAGGAAAATAATAATGGTAAAGCACTGCACGCCAGCTGAGAGGCTTGTGCGGAGAGGCGATAATGAAGCAAAATATTTTTTGCTAGCAAACGGTATATTGTAAAAAATAATAACGCTCTGGTAAATGACAGATCGGCCTTAAAAGTGTCATCTGCAAGGCAAGGCACTTAACTACGAGGTTATTTGAGGAACACCATATTTCATTGACTACCTCTGTATAAAATCACAACACCCACAACTAATTTTGGCAGAAAATCGACTTATGTTGTTTCTCAAACGACTGATTTATTCATAATATTAGCGTATACTTGCTGTACTGTAGCGTAATTAGAGTCTGCGTATGCGCCCTCTCCAACACGAGGGTAGGTTGGGTAGGACAACAATTCAGCTTCGGGGGTGCAAACAGTAACCAGGGTTAAGCAGATAAAAGTTTACTCTCGCCAAGGAAGTCAAGAGAGAGGCTTCTCGATCTGTTATTCACTTACACCAATAACAAAAAATTGTACATTTACAAAATACATCTTCAGAAACTTGTTCCAAAATTTTTTTCGTATGTTTACAAAAATATTAAAACTTTACAGGAAATTTTATGCAAAATTGGTTGTATATTTTACAAACATTTTTGTATTTTCACAACATGATTCTTATACATTTTACGACAATTGTTTGAAGTGACATACATTTTTTACTAACCAATTTCCAATAATTTGTTTTGTAAAAAGGGGCGCTGTGGCCAGACCATTAGCCTCCCACCAAGGCGATCTGGGTTCGATTCCCGGCGGAGTCTGTTCCCGGATTTAACTTTTACCAGGAGAAGAACTTGTTAACTAATGACAAAACGTTTACCAGTCAACAATGTTAAAGAATCATTTGCAAATTTATCACACTGAGGTACGTGAGTTTCAGGAAAGTAGACATGGTAACATTTTTCCTCATGTACCAATGACAGCGTTTCTATACATTTTTAAGCAAACAACCAAATTTGTATTGATAACATCGGGCTTGTATAGAACGATGCTAAATTGTTGCTCTGTATACAAGCTGACGTACGGCAAGTTCTTCATACCTGTTTTGTATGGGGTAAAAATCTTCCCAAACTTTGTATGAAGATTTTTTTGCAGTGTAGGCACAACAAGAAAGTCGTCGGTCATTTTATGTGTGTGTTTATAAACAAAAATAATAGGCTATGGTCACTTGCACCTGAAAATTCGTAAACGTATAATTGAAACAACACTGTCTAACTCTTTACACATTACATTTATAGTAATTTACCACAAATAAAATATTTTTCGTGTTCATAGTTTTCCTACAAGCGCACATCATAGTACCAATTTCACTACTTTCGCACTAAAAACCAAATTTAGTGAGAAAGAAAATGTATTAAGCTACAGGATGACGCCTTTTAAGGTTCATTTAAAATTATTTCTAAGAAGTACATACACTCAAATATTTGCAAACGTTCAGAATCATTAAACATTTTTAATACGAACGACTTTAACGTGCAATTTCAAAGGTTTCGTTCTGTAGCTCAATACATTTACTTTCACTCTGAATCATTTAATTCGAATAGTTTAAATATATTTTTGGTGTTTGGGAAAGTGTTTTAAATGTAACTATTAAAATAAAAAATATGTTTACTTACGGAAACATAACACATTCCAATACATTCCTGACAATGATGGAATGGCACGTTTACGAATGCAAATACTGTGTCGAAGCCCTCCGTCAAACAGTAAAATAAATAAGGTTTTCAGACTACACTATCTCCAGAGACCTGAAAAATTCGCATTTCCTTTTGTGCACAAACTCTAATTCCGACTACTACACTGGTAGAAAAAATTTTCGTGCAATTACGGAAAAGTAGTGGCAAAAATGTATCCAGAAATCATCGCAAAATCACGGACACTAAGTTTCGCTTTATAACAAAATCTTCCGTAAAATAACGAGACATTCGTTTTCCTATAATAAAAAAATATCCGTTTAGGGCCTACTACTGTCATTCCGCTTTCATGAAACCCGCTAAGCAACATCCACTAACAAATACGTATATTCAGCAAAAAACATCAGTTGATAAATTCTGTTATCTTCATAAAGTATAGTAATGTCAAACTTAAAACGCCCGCCTTCTGGACGTGTGTTTGTGTTAGTGAGGCACGACGCCAAGGGCGATGTTTACCGGCTCATTTGGTGCGGTATCACCTCTAGCGTAAGACACTGAAACGGCGTGCAGTGGTATCGTAGATCACTCGCCTTGACTGACCCTTTCAATGTTGATCTCATATTTTTACGGTGAAAAGTTTTAAGAAAAGTCCTTCGCATGTTTATAGAGTAGTTTAACGTGGATCCCGCGAGTAGTTGTTTAGATATAATAGATTGGAAATACCGTTTTCAACCATTTTAAGGGGATCAGAAATTATCTTTCTAATAAACGAGATGTTTTGAAACCACCATTCCACCATCGTTTGAAGAGAGTGTTCTTTTCGTAAATCCACACATTAGAAACACGTTTAGAAGTTTCTTAGAGAAAAAGTTTTGCTAGCACGCTGCAGCGCTGTTTACATGGCAGACAGGCGGCAGCCTTAATCCATTTATTTATGTGATGTACTTCCCAGACTGTATTTCTCTTTGCCGATCACCGTAGCGTAGTAGGTTTAAGCACAGGTTTACGGTACGAAAGGTCCTGTGTTCAAATCCCGGCTCGAGCAAGGCTGTTGTGTTGCACCTTCACCTTACTTCACCCTCATCGACTCTAAAGAGAGCTCTTGATGGAAACATTTTACTGTTCCAAACACTGTAATATTTGTACGAGATATTTTTTTTGTAGACAAACATTGAAACCATATTATACTGCAATGAAAAATGTTTGGCTTTCATAGTTTTTTTATAATGGCATGTTAAAATCCAGATTTGCATAAAACGGTTTTATGCTTTGAAGGAAAACCAACTGAATTACCGAAATGAAAAAATTCACACTGAAAAATTAAGACGTAGGCTACGAGGTATCCTATACAAAACGAAAAGTAAAATAATTTTGTATTTTTAAAAAAATTCTTGAATTTTCCAAGTTTTAATTTCAAATTTCAAAAAATGTTAACAATTTTTATTGTTATATAGGAGACCTTCTAGCCTACAACATCGTTAATCTGTGTGAATTTTTTTCAGTTCGGTAAGTTAGTTGGTGTTCCTTTGGATCATAAAACCGTTTAATACAAATTTGGTCTGTGATGTGCTATTATAGAAACAAACTACGCAAGCTAAAAATGTTTCATTACCGTAAAACATAGTTACGATATACGTCTACAAAACAAACCATATATTGTACAAATATTAAAATGTTGAAAACAATAAAAATTTTCGGTCAAGCGTCCCCTTAAGGGCGCGACATACCGCAATTTTCATCATCATTATTTTATTTTGTATTTGTACCAAATATTTTTTTTTTCACAAAATGTGACTAAATTTGGTTCTTATGATTTTTTTTTATCTCTCATACTTTTTGCGTAATGGCTTGTTAAAGACATATTTTGCATGTTTCCGTTTTAACGACTACACTAAAACCAACTGATATACCCAACTCAAAAAAATCACAGTGGATAAAGACATTACAGGCTACAACGATATGCTCATAAAATTAAAGAATAAACATTATTTGTATTTTAAAAAAAAATATTGAACTTTTTAAATTTTTATTTTCAGTTTCAGCAATTTTTTAAAATTTAAATAACTTTTATTCTTAAATTTTATGAGCATGTCATTGTAGCCTGTAATGTCATTATCCACTGTGATTTTTTTTGAGTTTGGTATATCAGTTGGTTTTAGTGCAGTCGTTAAAACGGAAACATGCAAAAATATGACTTTAACAAGCCATTACGCGAAAACTGTGAGAGATAAGAAAATTTCTCAAGAGCCAAATTTAGTCACATTTTGTGTCTAAAATAAGAAAAAAAAATATCTGAAACAAATAAAAAATAAAAAAATGGTGGTGAAAATTGCGGTAGACCGTGCCCCTCGATGTTGAAGGGCTCTAAAACCTCTCACCAATATTTCTCTTTTCGCGTAGTTCAACCAAGATAATAAGTTCATTAATGCACTTTGGAATTCATCAAAGACGAGAGCGAATGGAACTGGGAAAGGGGTGTGATGTAAATTGTAACGTGCAGGAAGGAGGTATATACTACTTTTTGTTCCGGTGGTGAAAGACTGTATAGTTTCTCAGCAAGGCAAGGCTGGGAAAGAATAGAGCAGACGAGTGTTTACGTGGGTTGGGGGCGGGGCGGGAATCAATTATGCACCAATCAGAGAGTGATAGAAGGGGCGGAGGTGTTTGGGAGGCTCACGGACGAATACTAGAAAACTAATTACCATTAAGATTCCTTTGTTGTGCTTCTGATGAGAGAGCGTGATTACCATCAGCCCGATGGGCAAGGACGGTTAAGGGGAGGAAGAGAAACATGCAGACAGCAAGGCACGGAGACTCGGGCACTCTAAGTGGTCGGCAGCATCTTCGATCCTTTGTCTGTTTTTTTTTTTTTACGTTGTGTTTCGATGCCAGAGTCGTTTTCGGGGGCGCCGGCTACCGTCTACTGCAGCCCGCGTGTTACGAAGTCGAAGTGGTAATGAAGTAGATGGATCTGCGGGGGGAACGGGAGGGCAGAGCGACCCCCTTCTCCGATAAAGATTTAATTTAATAACGGTGATAGGTCCCACGATGCAACGGCTGCTCCCCTTGCTCCCACCTAACTATCCCCGAAGCCATCGCCGGTCAGTTGCTAATGGAAGCGGCTGAAGACAAAGCTGCCGTTCTCCGACGTCGAGGTGCTGCGATGGGTCGTGAGGTGCCAAAGTGCGCGTGGAAATCCCAAAATAACGTAGTATTCTGACTGACAGTTTAGTAATACGTCAATTAATACTTTAGTCTGGTTCATTTGTAACGCTGTAAACCCCGTATTTGGCGACGTTCAAAGTATTCGGTAAACTGAAAACAAATCTACCAAATAACTACTTAAATAAAAATATGTCAATACACCACGTTTTTTTAATGTACTAAGGAGTATAAAATAATGCTAGTTCGAAACAAACACTCTGGGTCCATGCTAAACAATAATACAATTTGTCTTGTCCGTGTCCGTAATAATCAAGTAACAGGGAAATTGAGCGAATTCTTACGTTTTCAGAATTAATTAAAATCAAAGATGTTAGGAACAAAGCCTAACAGATAATTTTTCAATGTACTCGGAGTTATTTATGTGTAAATAGTGACGAGGTTACTTAATCTAAAGGTAAACATGCGTGTTCTCTAATTAATAGTAGAATTTACTTGCAGTCAGTGAAGTGCAGTACAAAAAAGAATAAATTGAACATCTGATAACTAATCGAAATTACATTGATATTCTTCCATCATTATGTTTTGTCATTTGTATGCTGTGTTACGTCGGGAAGCCAAATTGAGTTTTCAATGTTAAACTTTCAGAACAAACGTTTGTTTAGAACCAGCGCCCTCGTGTGACGTCACAACTAATGGTGTCCATTTATCATGTAAAAATGCTTTTAATATTTGAACCGAAAAATGCTGGGTGAAATAAGGAATTGTTGCATAAATAGTTCACCTTAGTCATTTGTAATTTTATTGCACTGTAAATTATATGAACTGTTGAGTCAGTTTTCTCAACGGAAGCTACTCTCTGCTATTATCTATATTATCTATATTGCATACGCCCTACGTTTTTAATTTTAAATCTTACAAATTTTTTCATAGAATAAATTATTTTGTACTGTTTAACACTTAATAATGTTATATTATTTTTTATCTTAAAAAAGTACTTCCGGCTTTTTAGACTTAAGTTTGTGAAAAGTGTTGGTGGTTAGCTACCAACACGCGAAGAAACTTCATATAAAAGAGGTTTGTGGGCCCAGGTTACCTACGCACTAGAGACTCATAAGTGACGGAGCTATAAGGGTGACCTTGAAAAGCGCATAAAATGCCACATCGCAACAACGAGCCAAGCGCTGAACTATCGTGCAAGTTTCCCGCAGATCCATTTTTAAACCCGACGTAAATCGAGGGGTGTTATAAGTTTAACGTGTATATGTGTATCTGTCTGTGATATCGTAGCTCCTTAAGGGATGAACCGATTTTGATTTAGTTTTTTTTTGTTTGAGATGTGACTACATCGAGAGCGTTCTTAGCTGTGATTTAAGAAAATCTGTTCAGCCGTTTGACGATGATCAGCTCTTTTCTAGTTGTTGAAGGGATGCGAGAAACTTCTACTGGTCTGATAGATTCTAAATTTAGTATCCCGTGACTTCAATGATACTACAATAACGTGGTCACCTTGACCTGATGTAGCAGCATCATCTGGGATATGTAGGTTAACCAACTCCTCACCAACATATAGTAGGTTTTTTTAAACTTTTATTTAAGTTTTCCTTTTTGCCATGGGGTTTAAACGGTGACCGTGCCAATTTATTAATGGAGAGTCTGTAGTACAGTTCAGTGCATATATCTTTGTGAGTTTCACATTTTGAAGTACGGGAGTTTGAAGAGGCCGTTTTTGAGGCACGTAAAAGGGTTAAAATAGAGTTTTAATGAGCATGGTGTCTTAAAAGGGCGTGGTACATAATTCAACGAAGCATTAATCTATAACTGTAGGTTTCTTGAAGCCAATTTGCGAAAATTAATTAATTGCAATCCTAGACAATAGTTGTAGCCAACGTTTAAACAAAATTGTTTCCAGTGTTACGAACTTCTGAGGCACAATCTCTGACGCCGGAACCTCGTGCATTTAACTGCGGCGCAAGAAATCCTGGATAAATATTTACTCATAAAGTCGGCAAATACCATTATCTAGGATTGTCATTGAGTATTTTGTCCATATTGGCTTCGAAAAAAGCGTAGAAATGTATTTACGTTTTCAGCGTTTCTACCACGCACTCGTAAGCGGTGACCGTACCAATTTATTGTTGGAGAGTCTGTAGTACAGTTCAGTGCATATATCTATCTGAGTTTCACATTTTGAAGTACGGCAATTTGAAGAGGCCGTTTTTGAGGCATGTAAAAGGGTTCAAGTAGAGCTTTTAATGAGCATGGTGTCTTAACGAAGACATTACGTCTTTGTCCCAAGTTTTTTTCGTACATTAGAACAGTGGGCACATGTGGAATAGTTTCATAGGAAATACGTATTTACGAACACACTTCAACGAATTTGAAGAGCGTGGATGGTGGCGCCCTTAAATGCAGACGAATATCACGAGTTCCTAGGAATGGAACTTTTTAAGTACATAGAAAGCGGAGCGACCATCTCTTCAATGGCCGCATTCCATTTGCTGCTGAGATGACTGGATAGTAATAAGCCTAGTTCAAATGGGACGCCATCAGTATTCAGCAATCTCAGTAGCTGACCTCAAATGAGACGCTTATCAGTTATGTTACCAATAATAACGTCTGCATTTAATCATGATAAAATCATTACTTTTACACTATACAAGTGTTTTAAATAAAACAACAACATTTTTTGAATTAGTAATGAACTTTCTTTCATAAATCATAATTTTTAAAAAGGAAAAATGAAACATGTATAGTCCGTTCACTTTAAACTGAGCATTCCCCATCACGTTTTATATCCAAAAACAGTATTTTATTTGGGCCAAATATGTTACGTTTTAAGATTGGGGGAATTTTTACACGGTTTCTTTTGTTCTGGGGTGTTTTCATGTCAAAAATATTAAAGATGATTGTAAAATGGCTGAAAGAAAAATTCAAGCAGTGCTCACTTTATCGTGAACATTCAAGAGTAAGAAAAAATTACTGTATAGAACAACAAACCGTATTTAAAACATTTACAGATATTCCCGGTTATAAAACTTAATTTTAATTCGCTGTTACACTATCTAAATCTTCACCACATTAACATCAACATTATAATTTAATGGTTAGACTCATCATACAGTCTATTTCTGTCATGCTTATGTCGTCTGCTAGTGCAGAGACTGAGTCTGACCTGCACACCAGTAGATTCAGCAGGAAGTGAAGCGATGTTTAGCCTCCAACCCAGACGCCATTTCAGTTATTGGCTAGTAGCCTCAGCATCTAAGAGAACATCCGTCAGTAGGGTTACCAGACACGGAGAATAAGAAAGGATGACATTTATGTCAAAAAAGGAGGACATTTAATAAAACAGGAGGACAGTGACATTTTTATTTCACGTTCTATTCTTCCTTGAACAAAGTCTGGAAATTTCGTTTTTTAAGAATAAATTTAAATTTTCGCTTGGAAATTTTTTCAGACACAATGGACAAGTATGGTTTGTTGTAAATCAGCGCTACATATATTCATAAAAATTCAGTTACTTTTCAAGCATTTAAATTCAAAGGGAGCAAAATCGTTTTGTTTACACAGAATCCAAAACCAACTAAGCTTTGGATGTGCCGCGTGTTATTAGCTGTCCTTACATAGCTCTTGCTGCCATCTGTATTTATTTACGATAACGTGCAACACACCGAAACGCCATACGTCGTGGCCCGTTCCCAAATGTATGTGCAGCTACCTGTCCTGGAATCATAGACTAATGAGGTAAATGAGGTAATTTGTCTCGGCGGCTCGGTTACGCACGCGCGCGAACACACACGCCAACAGATGCTTGAGGATTAATTCAGCACTGGGACTCTTTCATGTATGCAGTGTTTCATACTATTAGAAAGCCGGACACTTTTAAGCATCAAGAAAATTATGGCCGGACGCAAAAAAAATTCATTAAAAAGGATGACGTGTCCTCCTATTGCAGGACGTCTGGTAACCCTACGGCTGTCAGTAAATTCATCTGCTGGCAGCAGCAAACGGAACGCGGCCAATAACTATTATCAGCGACAGTGTCGCACCTGGCGATGAACGAGCGACTCGTAAGGTTCACGTCACGTAGCAAGATGTGATAACCGCTAATGGACGTGGGTTGTAGGAATCATTAGCGGAGGGAAGGATAGCCACGGGTTGTCGAGGATGTTGTCTTGAATGGAAGAGACAGGGTCACTCCTCACGGAAATGATGCATCGTCCTGGTTCTGTGTCGTACTCCTCGCGGGCTGATAGCCGTACATCTCCATTACTCGCTATTTCCGGTTAGTGTCTTCATTTATTTATTTCATTCCTGCTAGCTAAGCCACTGCATTCACGACGGAGACATGGATTTTTCCCGAATTAGTCTCGTTACAGTTACCTGCATTTACTACCACAAACGATAACCTGTGTCTTTAGCGTCCACGTTATTCTTGCTGCAGTTTTCATTATTTTCAAACAGAACAGATATTTTCAGTGTTAATGTACTGTACATATTTAATGTAAACATACAGAAATTTATACATAGGCCTATGAATTTACATACCTAACGCATATAATGTAGGCTAAATTCAATATCGTCTACATATTTCTCTCACTCTTTTTTTCTTTATATCATTGTCATATATATATATATATATATATATATATATATATATATATATATATATATATATATACACACGTACGCATATGTGTGTGTATGTGTTGCTACCCTTACACCTCGTTTTCGGACATTAGTCAATATACATTTTCGTAATGTATTCCAATTAGTAATTTCACCCTGTCTGTAAGTTACTAAACACCTTGAGTGTGTATCTGTTTGTACACACACATGTACCATGTACATATACATACATATACACAATACGCATATACAGGATGTTCCTGGAGTAGACGTCAATAAAGAGGCAGGTGGTAGAACGGTCCAAGACCTACCAAATAAACCAAACCTGTACAGTCCGATTTACAACCGTCTAAATGTTAAGAATTTATTAAGACAGTTTGGCTGTACTTTACACTGAGCTAAGCGTTTACTGATGGTGGAAAATGTAATGGTCCATGTGGAACGAAATACGTACACATAAAATATTATTAGTGTCGTCACATTTAAAAAACTCATGTCACGTCACTGTGAGTACAGCTTTGTGTGGTAAATAGTCACTTTCACCAAAGTTGTGCTATGTTCTGAAAGATGCCACTGGTTTGCACGAGGTAAAAAATTATCAGTGTGTCACATAAATGATCACCTGTCATTGGGAAAACTACCCCACCGTAAGGCCAATTAATTAGTAAAAACCACTATTTAAAATTAACAAACGTCGATGCAGTAAATGAGACAACATTACGTAATGCAGGAAATTCACATAATAGAAAATCAGCTGTAAGGGTTAAATTAGTATGTGAGTAAATTATTAAATGTATTTTTTTTAAATAAAAATATTACACAATGTTTGAAATTATTAAAATGTATTTTGAACTTAATGCGTTTAATTTGTGAGGATAAAATAAAATGTTATTGTTAAAGGTGATGATAGGTAGTCGTTTCGTTATACAAAATTGATATTATCGAAATGGAAAGTTAAGATAAATGAATTACACACCAGTCACCCTTACGTAGTTGCCGCTTCATATTCACAGCGGCTGTGGTTAAATTATTTAACGTTTTAATAAAGTTTTTCTACGTGTACGCAAAAACTCTACCATTTTATTAGTTTTTTTTTTACGAGAATCCCTAATTTACTCAAAATGCTCGTCTCCGGATTGAAATGTCGCTGAGCATATATTTTTCAGAATTAACGCCGGGAGTTGTTTGGTAAGCTTTGAATTGCTGTTTTAAGACGATATCGAAGAAAATCTAAGAAGGCGTGGGAGGTGATAAAAATAGTGGCCAAAGAATGTTTTTAATTTAAGTCCTACGAAGATCGTTAACACGTAGCATATCCCAGGTAGTATCACAGTGGTTTATAGGATAATTGTTTTAAAGATACGGAGTAAACTTAAAAAGTAATGCTTAATTTTTTAACACATGTATAACAGTTTGAAATTATTTTTTTCCTCAGAATCAATTAACCCCAGAGTTAATTTTAGTGCCACAGTATCACAATTATTTTTAAAATATAAAACGGAGATTAGCTCAATGACAATATATCTTTATTTACGGATGAAAGATGCATTAATTTGGAAAAGTTACACACAGTCTCGGATATTTTCCGTTTCATTGAAATTATTTACATAAATAAAAAAACATACCGGGCAAAGTTTTCTGAGGTTACATGATATGAGTATGAGGGAGACAAGGAATGAATGTGCAAGGAACAGGAAATCCCCGACTAACGGCATCGCCCGGTACTATTCCCACGTGTAGACAATCCTGCCAACTTCGCCGGGAATCGAGGTCGGATCGTGTTGGTTGGAGGCTAGCGTACTATCCGCTGCGTTAACCGCAACGCTTGATTGTCTACGTTTATAATGACTGTGAAGTTTAAAGTTTGCTCAAGCAGTGAGCTTTTGTTCTACGGTCTTCGTGTTCCCTCATCCTACTTTATTCCTTCTCTACGACTGATCAAAGCAAGCAGATGAATAGCACGTATTACGTACCGAAGCGGCGTACTTCGCAGTCAAGATATTCTATAGGGTATCCGGGAGAGGTTTATCGTACAAAGCGATTTTCCGCCACACACGAGACTAGTTTCGTCGAAGCGGATCTTTAAAAAAGAAACATGTCTTGATGGAATGAGTTTCTATCGGAGCTTCTAGTGCATATATACCTCGTCCGCTGTAACTCTATGCGAAGGATCTGCTGAATGTTTAATAAAATCTAATGCATTTTTATTTACTGCCTTATGACTAGAAATATTCAAAATTCGCATTATTTTCCGAAAGCTGACCAGACTCCAAGTGACAATAGGCTCGTTTGACTTCTCCCGCTGCCCGATATTGTCGTGACTTGCCGCGAAGAATGCTTACACGGTAGAGAAGCCAATCTCTGTAAAGACGTAACACACGTAAATGACAATACATGAAAGTTCGTGGCGAGTTGAATCGCAGATTATTCTCTGTTATGTATAGGAAAGTGAAGTTTAGTTTGCTACTGAAACCCAATATGGATGTTCAATTAATAAAAGACGGAGACAGTGTTACAGGTGCAAACATTTGAGGGATGTTTTCACAAACATAGAAAAAAATAAAAAAAATTATTTAAGTTTCATAATTTAATTGTGGGCACAAGATATTTGCATCTTGGAAATATTTTTTTTTTAAAAGACCCATATAAAACAATTAAATTCAGGTACAAAGTTATTACACAATTTCTTCAGTTATAATTAATAATCACGCCCCTTGATATACAAAGACATTAATCATACCACAAATACATCAATGATAACAAACTCGCC
>PNEQ01037337.1:0-18545 GCA_003012365.1 Medauroidea extradentata
AGACAGACAGTGTTACGACGTTTCGGGAACTGGAATCTGTTCCCGTCATCAGGTAGACACACAGGGTTCAGGAACACGAGTGCGACTGATGAGGAGACTGGAAAAACCATGGGTATATATAGGGTAAGCCCACTTATCCTGCTCAGCCAATGGGAGACGAGCTGTCTCCTGATTGGTCGCGCAGCATAGATTGACTCTGGTTGTGAAGGGTTGAGTGTGTGTTTTTGTTTTGTGCTGTAAAATTGTTTCTCTCTTAATCAATGTGATCCACATATTTTTTAATTCAATACTCTGTTGACTGAAAATATTGCTATTGCTGATAGTAAAGGCTGATTCTTTGATTTTTCTTTTAATTTTGTCAGTTTCCTGTGTAAGTGGTTTCGAGTCTTCCCAGAGAATTTTGTGGCTATTTTCCCATGCATGTTCGGCCAGTCTAGATTTTTGGGGTTCGCCTTTCTTGCAATTGTTTTTATGTTCTTTGATACGTGTTGAAAGAGCTCTGCCGGTTTCTCCAATATACATATGACCAAATTCGCAGGGTATCTGATAAACACAGTTGTGAGTTTGTAGTTTTTCAGTGGCTGGTTTTACCCTGGTGGCCATACTTTTGATAGTAGATTTGGATCGGAATGCTGTTTGAAGTCCGTATTTCTTTCCCAGACGTCTTATTTTTTCCGACAGGCCTCTAACATACGGAATAACTAAGGTTCCTGCTGGTTTTTCGGTTTCTGTCGGCTTAAGTGTTCTGTTACGTTTCATATGCTGTTTGATGGTGTTTGCGGGGTAACCATTGGCTGTGAGTTCTTTTTTTATTTGGTTGTGTTCTATCAGTACAGATTTATTGTTGGAACAAATAATAGCTCGGTTAGCTAGTGTGCGAATTATGCCAGTTTTTGTGCTTTTAGGGTGGTTGGAAGCAAAATGTAGGTATTGGCCTGTGTGTGTAGGTTTCCTGTATACTTTAGTTTCCAGGCTGCTGTTTTCCCTGCTAACTAGTACGTCCAGAATAGGAATGCTGCCATTGGTTTCTGTTTCATATGTGAACTTGATTGATGGCCTCAGTTAGTTTAGGATGTTCACAAATTCCTCCAGGGTTTCATGTCCATGTTGCCAGATAGTGAAAGTGTCGTCTACGTAACGAAGCCAGATTTTAGGAGGGCTATTGGTTTTGCTAAGTACTTCCTGCTCAAAGTTCTCCATGAATATGATCGCCATGAATGGTGAAAGTGAAGAGCCCATTGCCATGCCATCTGTTTGTTTGTAGAAACTGTCACTAAACTGGAAATATGTCGTGGTGACACAAAGGGTAATCATTTCCTTGATGGATGGAATTGGTATGGTTGTTCTGTCCTTTAGAGTTAGGTCAGCTTCCAACTTGTCCTTGACAATGCTGAGAGTTTCAGCCACAGGTACATTGGTGAAAAGGCTTTGAACATCAAAACTCACTAAGGCGTCTGTGTTTTCTATTTTCAAAGTTTTGGCTATGGATATGAAATGACTAGAGTCTTTGACAAAAGTTGGTGTCTGGCCTGCGAGGGGTTCAACAATTTTCAGGAGATATTTTGATAGTTTTTGGCATGGAGCATTGCAGCAGCTGATGATCGGGCGCAGAGGCATGTCGGGCTTATGAATTTACTTGACCCGATTCCATTATGGAATTTCATGTTGTGTATGTATATTACTGACTAAAGCATACTCTGCTTATTTAATGGTTTTCATTTTTTTGTTTTGTTTTCTTTGACAGTCATTCAATTTGCAATGGAGTATGTCCAAGAAACTGAATCTAGTTTGTACTACTTGACTCCCAGAACTCTTTCACAACATCAAAATATTTTGTTTATGAAACACTGAAGTAAAACTGCATTACATAGATTAGTAAAAATTATGTTAGATTTTTTTTTGTTTGGTGTATAGTATAATTTTGTGCCATTGTACCATACTTGTTTTTTAATTTTTTGTAATAAAATGTACCATAATACTATGCTAATGTACCACAATTTTAAACGTCCCGTACCATAACAGAGCACTGACGGTCTAACATCACCGCTAAGAGCGTTATTATTCTTACTTTCAAAAATGTAGTTCCTGAGCTAGAAGGGAACTGCCGCGCTGTCATAAACTGATGCAAAGATTTATCCAATGTGATAGCACATGATTGGTCGTTGGCACGTACATGGTGGAGTTATGCAAATCCCGGCACAAGCAGGCGGGACTTCCTGATTATAGCAGCACGCACAGGACGGTCGATACACTCGCAGAAGCTATACTTGAACCGCCAAGCCGCCTGTTGATACACCAGCGTTAGGAGTCCTATACAGGAGGTGTTATGTAGCGTCTGAGGTACGGAAACACAGGAGAAATAATTTCTAGAGTCCTTTACAGCAGGCGCTAGATGTAACGTCTGAGGTACGGAAACACAGGAGCAATAAGGTCTAGATTGCCTGGTGCGTCAACAACCGTAGCGTCCTTAAGGAACGTCCCTAGATAATAAATTATCATTTTTTCAGGATGACATGTTTATAATAACTTCTCAAAGAATAATATACCAACTACAGTAACACTTCTTTTAAGAAAAACTAATGTCGAACTTTTGATACAGAAATATAACTATATTTATAAAAAAAGTATATATCAACGCAATATGGTTATATATCCCCATGCATTTATACTATTTATTTATCATTAAAACATTAAATTTAACTACAGCATCCTAGATGCATCATTTGTGATTACATCTCTGTATAAAAACCCTACGATAACTTATTTGTTTGCGAGAAATTCGAATAAGAGCGAAACGTGTTTTCGTATTATCTTCCCCCTTTTATCTTCTACACTCACAAATACTTCTCTCTTGTCAATATATTTAGTAGCTAAGGAACCTTTTACGACCACCGTTATAAGTCATATAAGTTCGTCATAAAACAAACTAACAAAATTTTTATTGTGTTGAGACTTATTTTTATGTTTAATGTAACTATATTACATAACACCAGAAACACAAAGGCAGAAGGGCACACATTCTAGCTTTTCCACAAGCCATGTGCTTACAGCTGAAATTCAAAAATCATGATGTAAACAAAAATCATACATTATTTAATAACACGCTGTTAAGCACCTTATAAAGCTGTTTATCTAACATCCAATAATTCTGACAGTCTCTTCATAATTTCTATATAGGTTTTAGTGAAAGCATGGCACAAAATACTTATTTTCATAAAAAATCATATAAAATATTTATTACATTATCAGTTATAAAGAAATTCTGTAAAAGTATAAATATTGAAGTCCTTAAACTGATTATATTATGCACGTAACCATTAAATAATCAATATGGCCAACTTAGGACTGTGGGTAGCAACACGAAGAAGGCAAGTGATTTTCCAAAGATGTTCTACTCGATTTAGATCCTGTCTCCTAGCAGGCCAGTTCAACAATGTTATTTACTTTTCTTGAAACCATCTCATCGTTACAGTAGTTGTGTGGCGTGGAGCGTTATCTTGCTGATAAACAAAATACCCACCATGCAGTTTCTGGTCGGATGGTAGCATGTTCTCCTGCAAGGTTTCAATGTATTTTTGAGAATCCATGGTGCCGTCAACGAATCTCAATATCCTGGAAATTTCAGCCGACATGCAACTCCAGATCTTGACTAAGCCACCCCTTCCTTGGACAGCTGGTACGAGACAATCGGGGTGAAATTTCTCCTTTACTATCATCCTGACCTTCACTTTTCGTGAACTGTGGATCAGAAATATCGATTCATTGCTGAACATAAGCTTCCCCATAATGTTACAATTACCAGTTTGTTTTCCCCTTGCACCAAATTCAGCAGTTCCTCTTGTGAGTATTACCCAGCAGTGGGTCTTCAAAGGAACATAGGAATACAGTCGGCCCGCGCACACCAAGGCGAACGCGAACGCGAACACGAACACGAACACGAACGCGGACGCGAAATGTTAACGGACTGCTTGGCACACACTGACGCGGACAGACAGTGTGCGGAATCGTGGAGTGAAGGTCTTGCACTATGGATGTATGTCGATATGAAGAGGAATGTCTCCTTATAGCTGTAGCCATCGACGATGATGATCAAACAGAAAGGTCGGTTACTCAAATAGTTATAACAGATAGACTAAAAATATAAACGCGCAACAATGAAGCTTGGTGTGAAGAATGCACTTACAGTAGAATGAAAAATTAAGTCCCTGTGTTTTAGTGAATCTACAGAGTTGTGTTGTTTATATATGAAATTGTTGTGTGAATGTAACTCTATGCTGGTAGTAATCTGTATAATGTATGTATAGTGGGATGTATTGGATAAGAACCAAATACAGAGTTGTCCGAAATATCTGTAATTTGTTGTGGTGCTCCGTAAACCAACAGCATCTATCGGAGCGTTTGAGCTGTCTTTGGAGATGGTGGTGTTACTTGATGTTGATTGTGCAGGAGACGGAGTTAGTCTAGAGGAAGACAGTGTTTCGTCTTCCACCCGCAGATGGGCTAATTCTTGCTCCATTACAAAATGGGCTAACCGGGATTTTACAACAATTCTCCTTTCAGGTGAGAATTTTTTTACTGTTTTTGCTAAGCTAAGAAACAATAGAGCTGCATCATCATGGCCCCCGGGGTTTCTGTTTTGCAGAAAAGAAATTGCTTTATCAGT
Source organism: Medauroidea extradentata (assembly GCA_003012365.1). Classification (NCBI taxonomy): domain Eukaryota; kingdom Metazoa; phylum Arthropoda; class Insecta; order Phasmatodea; family Phasmatidae; genus Medauroidea; species Medauroidea extradentata. The sequence goes on from PNEQ01037337.1 coordinate 4,664, forward strand.
ATTTGAAACACTTTGTAGTGGGTTTACTGCTTTTCTCTTGCGCGCATTCATTCTTGAAGTGTCATTGTCTTCACTGAACGACATTTCATCTTGCACTTGGATGGATGTATTGTGCAATTCCTCATGACTTCCCCGTGCTTCATCTTCCTCCTGTTCTGGATCAATTGAGGAAATGTTGGTTTCTGTAGACGCCAACTCTAGATGCGGTTTCAGAAACGTCATCTGACTTGTCCACAGCCATGACTTGAAACGATGAAGTACCTTTGCAGCTTGGCCAGATGTTGTTTTTAGGGATCGTAGATGTTTTCCATAACTATCTCGTAGACCCTTCCATTTCTTCTGCACATCTTCGCCTGCAATGGACAGAAATCCCCACGCTCAAATCCTGATTACAACTCGAATACTAAAGTATGCAGGATGTCCCAGGAGGAAAGAGAAATATTTTGGGACATGGTAGCACTGGTCATTGTGATCAAAAAGTTCCAAAGAACATGGGGTCGATATGTGATGGTTACTGAGATAGCCCTGTAATAAACATAAATATTACGTATAGTAAACATTGGTAACCTTTTAATTTATGTTACATTTTTCATTGTGTTTGTGTTTCTCCATTCAGTGGTTAAGTGATAACAATACATAATTAATACCACACATGGCTCTTTTACTGCAATGAGAACATACAAGTAAATAATTCGTATTAAGATGTTTGTGTATAGACAGGGTTTACCATCATTTGTGATTACTTAGGGCACGTAGGGTAACTCGGGACAAATTTTTACGAATTTTTTTATCTCATGTGGCAACTGTAAGGAAAAAGACACACGAGTTTGACAGTATACCACTAATTGTGAGTTAAAATAACCAGTATAATTTTAAGTTTTACTTTACTATGTAGGAAATAAATATGAATTTCATGAGTCCCAAAATACTCCATCTGTACAAGTAACCCCAGATGACGGTATCCACGACAACCGTCGCATATCGAACCCATGTCCATATGGATATTTTTGATCATAGTTACCAGTACTATCACATCCTATAATATTGATCTTTCCTCTCGGGACATACTGTATACGTACCATTTTTGTATTGTCTGTTTTGTATTTCAGGTTCCTAGCCACGGGAGATACATTCAAAACCATTGGAAATAGCTATCACATGGGTTATTCCACAGTCAGTGGAATAGTCACAGACGTGTGTGACGCTATTTGGAAACAGCTGCAACCTCAGTATCTTCCGGAACCAACAGCAGAAATCTGGGAACGCAATATTGTAGGATTCAACGACAAGTGGCAGTTTTCAAACTGTATGGGGAACATTGATGGAAAATATGTACGAGTAAAACGCCCAAACAACAGTGGTACCACATATTTCAATTATTTGAAAACATATTCGATCGTGCTTTTGGCTGTTGCTGATCACGAGTGTAAATTTACATGCATTGATGTTGGAGGGTATGGGAAAAATAGTGATGGCGGAATTTTGGAGGCCTCGCCTCTCGGCCAAAGACTCAATAATGGTACTTTAAACGTTGCACGAAGCTGTCCAGTGATTGGACTAAATAAGCATACGCCATGCGTCCTGGTAGGTGATGAGGCGTTTCCTCTTCGTCCGTACTTAATGCGGCCATTCCCTTATCGGTACTCTAGAAACGATGTACAAAAAGGAAACTATAACAAGAGATTGTGTCGTGCTAGACGCACAGTAGAAAATGCGTTTGGTATTTTGGTGCAGAAGTGGAGAGTTTCCTTAAGGCCATTAGAAGTTAAGGTTGACTCAGCAACGCTCATTGTTAAAACCGATTGTGTTCTTCATAACTACGTGAAATCAAAGACTCCAGCACAAGACTTTGAATGTCTTTCCGAACCAGATCACACACATGTACAACCGTTTCAGAATATTAATATGCGGTATGGAAGACCAGCTAACATTGCATTTGAGATACGTGACAGGTTTGTTACATGTTTTAACACAGATGAACATGTTTAATAAAAGCTATGAAAGAGGGACCGTAGGACGATTCATTTAATAATATGGCCTGAATGTACATGTGTCGCATGCCAACACAGAATTACGTCTCATGAATAATCCATGGAGTTTATACAAAATATATAACAGCATGCGTAAGTTCTGTGCTCATTTTCTTAAATAATATGTTGAACAATGTTAATGTATATTACCTGTCATTCCCAGTATGGCGCCTATCTCATCCCATTTCTTATTTTTGAGATTACTGATTCTGTATCCCTCCAATTTCATATTATATAGCACTTCACTTTCTCGAACTGCTTCTATGAGACGTTGTATATTTACTGCATTCATTGCTACTACACGGACGCTCGTCTACTACGATGGTTGCTTGCGAACTGAGCGAACAACTCGACATGCACGATCTGTTCGCACAGGATGCCAGTCCGCGCGAACTGTCCGATTCCCGGTGTGTGTCAATACATTGACTTCCACATTTTTGCTTATTCGCGTCCGCGTTCGTGTTCGTGTTCGCGTTCGCGTTCGTCTTGGTGTGCGCGGGCCTAAGTCGACGAGAAATCGTTATTATCGAAACTTATACCGTTGTAGAATCTTCAGAGTCTCTCTTTATTTTAGGTAGAGATAACTTACGATTGGTTTTCGCCACTTTAAAAATTAATCTGTCTTCGCATAAAGATGCAGTAGGCTGGCCACAGCGCGGTTTATCCGCCAATACACCAAGCTCTGCAGACTTTTTACTGTATTCGTTACGCAGCTCTTACAAACATCTAACCCTGACGCTATTTTTCTATGAGACTTGCGGCATTTCCTTATACCAATTATTTGCCATTTCAAACACTCCTAAACCGTTTTTACCCCAATTTACGTGATTAACAAACACTCGAAATGTGCACGCACTTCTTCTGCAAAAGAAAAAAATTGCAATTGTGAACAAACTTTCTTATCAGGTTAGTGTATGTGGTGTTATCTGTCGTGCGAAATGTAAACTATCGACTTACTCACGTGCAGTCTCGCAGTTTCATCGGTACTTTTTTGTTTCGTTTTTAAACGCGTGTCAATATCTTACTATTTTCACCTGCACTGCGCAACATAAACAAAAATTCATATTTTTGATAATAATTTTTTTTTATATTTTTATGTTTCTAACAATTTTCCACTTTGCCCAACGCTGGAAAAAATTGGTACTAAATAAATGTGATAGTTTATATTCTAGAAATTTATTTACTACATAAAATGCATGGTTTTTAAAATATATGTCTTAAATTTAAAAAAAATGATATCTTGATATTATATATGGGTAGAAAGTAATCTGTGACGTGCAGTTTCAAGGCAAATGATTTCATTTCATTACGTTCATTAGATTATCGTTGTAGATAACAAAACGAAAAACATTCGAATATTTACTTTGGAATGACATGGAAAAAAAGACTGTGCTATTTTTTTGTAAGAGAAAAGTACCGTTTACCAAACCAACACTATTCCATAAAAATGCCAAATGTATACGTTTGACGCGTGAGAACAGTGGACCAATAAGAGCCAGTGTAACATGCTCGACGAGAATCGTGTCGCCTCTATTCACAGCGCGCCAGAGTGGCGCGTAAGATTTTCCTTGTAGTCTGTTATCCTATGAGACTATAAGCAGTGACCCTCAAATTTTATTTTTGGTTTTTATGAAGTAAAGGCCAAAACATGCATCTCGTTTCGCAATTTATGAATACAGATGTCGGTAGTTGAAAAAAGCCCTTTTTAAAAAAAAAACAATTTGAGTGGCCCCAAAATCAAGTTTCTAACAGGCGTGCAAAATGTTGAAAATAATCGAAGCATAATTTTAATTGTGTGGCCTTATCGAAATAAAATAATATGAATAATTTAAGGGGTTTCGCGTAAAAAAGAGTAGGTGTGACATGCTGGAATACCCTCCAAGCGCCAGTCGAGGATTTATCTTAATAGTCCTATACTGTTGGCGCATGAACAGTATTACAACTTGTTGGGAGAAAGTTTCCCTAAGTGATGACATTGGTCATGTGTTACATATATTTATCTACGAAAAGAAAACACATTAAAATCATCCTCGTCTAAATTTTCTAGATATCATGCTTAGAAGCACTGTTTCGTGGCATCTCAAAAACTGCTCAAAACGGCTTTTTCAGGCTACTGTTACGTAAAAAATATCAACCGGAATCGTAAATGTAAATTAGAGAAGCAAACGTTTGGACTTTACTATGCACTTTTCGTAAATAATATGTAGGGTCGGTCACTTTTCAAGAGGAGTCTTCACCGGGGTCGAAATTCCACCTTTGACGGGTCGGAACAGCGTAGCGATAAGAGTGAGGGCCGATATTATAAACCTCTTTCGAATGAAAACCAACTGCTATTCCCATAGAGAAAGCATTGGTGAGCAGTTGGTGGTCATTCGAAACCGGTCTATAGATACGGCCCTCAGTGTCCCACGCTTGACGAGAAGTATATCGCCTGTATTCACAGCGCGTCAAACTGCGTGCAAGGTTATACTTGTAGTATTTTTCCTAAGGGACTTGAAACAGTGAACACAGAATTTTATTTTTGAATAGTATGAATTAAATTCCAACGCATGCAACTCACTTTCCACTTTACGAATTCAGGCAATACTTTCGGACTTACATTAGTCTAAAAACACGTTTTTAGCCATTTTGAGAGACCGGAAAATCATGTTTCAAGCAAGCCTGCTGAATATTTTAAATCATAGAAACATAATTTCAAGTGAGTGTTATTTTTGTAGATAAACGTATTGTGAATAAGTTAAGCAGTTTTGCATGAAAAAGAATACGTGTGGCACGCTGCAACGCCGTCCATGCGCCAGTCGAGGACTACTCTTAAGGGCGCGGCTACCACAATTTTCATCACCACTATTTAAATTTTTATTTGTACCAGATATTTTTTTTCTTATTTTAGACACAAAATGTGACTAAATTTGGCTCTTATGAAATTTTTTTATCTCTCATAGTTTTCGCGTAGTGGCTTGTTAAAGTCATATTTTGCATGTTTCCGTTTTAACGACTACACTAAAACCAACTGATATACCAAACTCGAAAAAATCACAGTGAATAAAGACATTGCAGACTACAACGACATGCTCCTAGAATTAAAGAATAAAAATTATTTGTATTTTTAAAAAAAATATTTAATATGTTTAATTTTTATTTTTAGGTTCAGCATTTTTATTAAATTCAAATAATTTTTATTCTTTAATTCTATGAGCATGTCATTGTAGCCTGCTATGTCTTTATCCACTGAGATTTTTTTGAGTTTGATATATCAGTTGGTTTTAGTGTAGTAGTTAAAACGGAAACATGCAAAATATGACTTCAACAAGCCATTACGCGAAAACTATGAGAGATAAAAAAATTTCTTAAGAGCCAATTTTAGTGACATTTTCTGTCTCAAATAAGAAAAAAATATCTGGTACAGATAAAAAATTAAAAAAATGGTGATGAAAATTGTGGTAGACCGCGCCCTTAAGGCTTCGTAGGTAAGAGCCAACGATCAAAACACTGCGCGCCAGGAGCGTTCCTATACATATATTAGGTCTGAGCATCATCCGTCGAACGTATACTTGTAACGACAGCTGGGTGTGTTCTCGTCTGAGGAGACACACTGAGGCTGGTCACCAAGGTACAGTTCCTAACAAAAGTTTAGGACCACTAGCTGATTTAACATATTAGGTCCATGGTTGTAAACTTTTTTTAGTAATGTGTTTATAAATATTTTGTGAATAGTGTAGACTTTTACGCATTTGCATATTAAAAAATTATTAGGATATCTTATTTAGTTAATTTTTGTACATATACTAAACTGATTAAGATGGAAACAATAAAACAATTTAGCAATGTTTTTTTTTATTTCAAATACGAAAATATTTGAATGCGGGTTGTTACATAAGTGTAGCAATAGCCCGTGACATGTAGATTCAGAGTATTTCTCATTGCATTATGTTTATTCGTTTTCGCAGTGCACAAGAACGAAAACTATACAAATTTTAACTTTGAATCACCATTATGGTAAAACCCGATGATATATTTTTTTCTGCACGAGATGTATATATACCCCTAAGTAACGTATACAAAACTGAAATTTTTTCACACAAATATAAAATTACAGTTATCGTGCCCCACTGGAACTCCCTAAGCGTTTGCAAAGAGTGCAACATTTATTTATATGCTTTTTTTTTTCTGTGTTGGTAGGAGATGCTCCGAGGAGCCTACGAGAACGGCTGCTCTGCCGATTCAATCAGATGAAGGCTTCGCAGTTCGAATTGAAAGTACACAAGGCGAGACGAACAAAGGAACACTGCGTGGCCCTGAGTAAACTGAGATAGCTTTGTGCCTGCGCTCACACGAAGGAAACATCAAATCGCCCCTTCGTAGCAGCAAGTAGGCAACCGGGAATACTCGTAGCGTCGTGACGGAATCACAATAGCGTGACGAACACGAAAAACATGACGCGATGCCATGCTAAAATATCTCGTTATTGCGAGCACTAGTTCTTCAGATCGTCACCTATGCAATAAATACTAAACTGATATTACACGTAAATGGATTCTTGAAAATAGAGGATGTATAGAAAGATCATTTACAATATCACATATCAATAAAGGGAAATCCTATTGGCATAACAATATGTGTTAGGGCTTATTGAAATCAGAAACTGTAAAAATTTGGTTTGGTGAGTATTAAATTGCCCACTCTGTTTGTTTCGGGTTACCAGAGTAGCCAATGTTGGTGAGAACATGCTTCGTCATATGTGGGTGGAGGTGAAATACAGATTAAGCACTGCGGGCGCAACTAGAGGTGCCAGTGTGGTAGCGTACAAAGCGTCAAACATATATGAACAAAACTTTCAGAGTTGGACTTTTAAATCAGCCCTTGTGTAATTTTGAATGTCACTTCAACCTACTCTTATTAAAGTGTGAATTTGTAAACTGCCTTTTTGTACAACCAAGACAAGCACTAAAGTTCAAATTATTTTATTATTTATGTGTTTATTTGCAATAAAAATTGTTGGCACTACCATTCACATGTGGCAATTAAAGTCACAATTACATGTCTGCATATGATAGCAAAGAAACTTACTTCGCACAAAAAATAAATGCAATTTGCTAACAACTGACCACGCCAATGGACGACTTGAAGTACACGCCCCCTGACGTCACCGCAGGGGAAAAGTACTGTGGGAAACAAAGCTTGTTTACAAACATGCTGATTTGTTAGTTGGTAATTGCAGAAAGTAAAAATGTTGCGCATTCATAGATTTGCACGCAGGGGTAAAATATATTAGTTTCAATTTCATGGTTAAGATACGCAAATACATAAGATTAATGTTTACCTGAAAAAACGGCAAGTTCCAAACAAATAATCAATTTTCTTGACGTACATCCCATCCGGGACATGTGAAGCCAAACAGCTAAATGAGGTTATGTTCGGCTGCGGTATCCATGGAGATAGGAATTGTATCCCACACCTGACTGAAGCTCCGCCTCTTTTCAAGTCGTCCATTACATAGGAATGATTTCTGTTTGTAATCCGCGTCGCGTCGGCCATTATTGTCGTAGGAGCCTCGATGCTATTAGACTGGCAAGTAATTTGATATGCGTCGAAACCTACGCGTCGTGTCCGTCACGCCACTGTGGTTCTAGCATCATGCACTGATGTCCCTCCAGGACCGCCAACATGGCTGTCATAACCACATTTTCTTTATGTATATAAACGGGAAAATGTTGCGTGTTTGTCTGACAGCAAACTGGTCTCCGAACTAATGTCTGCTAATCTGACTGCTGCTGTTGGCCGTCTGCTTGTGTGACACGCGTTGAAGTAATTTTTAACCAATGATTAGAGATGATGGTTTATCGCGGGAAAACTTGACTGTTTGCTGGGTTTCAACACACGTTCAGCTTACCAGAATATTACTGCCGTTCTCTTCTACGTGCAGCTGAGCCAATAAGAATCCCGATATTGTAATATTTGATGCCTGTAATTGGGCTGTAGACAGCTACGATGTGTAAGACGCACATTTCCCCGTCATATGTGTTACATTAACTATTACATTAACTAAAGTGTTGGGGCTGCGGTGGCCGAGGAGTCAGACCTTTTGCCTCCCACCAAGGCGATCCGGGTTCGATTCCCGTCGGGGTCGGTCCCCGGATTTTCGCATGTGGGAATTGTGCCGGACGATGCTGTTGGTCGGCGGGTTTTCTCAGGGATCTCCAGTTACCCCGCACTTTTATTCCGGCGCTGCTCCAAACTCACCTCATGTCACCCTTCACCGGCGCTAAAGACCTCGATGTTAAGTGCTGACCAAAATCTCTTCACACCTGCAGTGTTCTCAAGAGTATTTGATACAAAGCATTTTCGCGATATACCATCACCTCGATGAATGATGTAAGGTCAAGTGTAAGGTACCTGCTATTCTGTAATGGGCACACGCAAAGGTATGAACGCCTGGATCAAGTAACGTCGTGGAGTGTATTTGTGTGAGTATATGCCAGTGGATTCCAGCCTGTCACCAAATTATAACGTGGATTGTGCTTGTCTCTGATGTAAAGCTACGTCTCTGGTAGAGTTAGTGAATTACGTCATTACAGCGAAAACATGATTATTTTCACTACCGTAAAGCGGTGTTATTTTGCATAATTTTGGGGTTACTTTTTGTTGTAAGTGACGATTTCCAGAATCGTTAATTGTTTAGTACTTTGCAATTCATAGCATGCATAATAAACAATATATTATCCTGGAATTCCCACATAGAAATAAATAAATATAATGGTGCAAAGTGTTTCATGGGGTGCAAAGTATCCTCACTTTACGGTATATCAGAATAAGGTTTATTTCAAAAATGTCTTCTTGGTTTATCACTTTGAAGAAAATAAAGGGATTGATACTTTATTCATGACTAGACCGTTGTGGTAGTAAAGATCTTAATTAAATAACAAATAATGTATACTGCATAAACATACAATATTTAAAATATATTACTCAAAAGACAAATTTAATATTATCGCAAAATCATTTGATTTATTTTTGTACAGTAACACGTCAATTCATTAGCGGAAGTAGTAATTTTTGCCAACATACCAGATATTGCATTATTTTTACATCAACAGTTATGAGTATGACTCTAGTAAACGAATCATTCTAGGCAATTGCAACAACAATAACATTCTTGTTCCTTACGACGTAGCGCTGAAACATTCACGAAACCTGGAGGCAAATAGGTGTTAACGTACTATGAAGGTGGCCACACCTTTCACTTGCATGACAGAAAAGCTATAAAAAGTGATTTAATTGCAAGTCGAAGATCTCAGTAACACTTAACAATGCTTGTAGAATTTAAATTTAACTCCAATTAAGGTATGGCATTTCACCAAAAATAATTTTTAAATCGGGTTTTTATGCCTTTAATGCCTACTTACTTTTTCATGAGGAATTACATCCTGAAGATTGTACAAACTAATATTATTTCGCTCTGTATATACACAGTCCATAAAATGTATGGCAACGTAGAATATCATTCCTTATATCTGTGATGACTGAAGATGTTTTACATTCTTTGGGAATGACGATGGGTGGGACATAATCACAAATGACCAGGTAAGACGTCATCTTTGGTACTGTGTAATTTAAATTATATCAAGTGCGTTACGTAAAAGTTATCTAATTATAATTCGGACACTTATTTTTCACGGGGAATTTTGACTGTTTTTTGGCCTCAATATAACATGTTCATATCTGACGTTATTCTTTCGCTGTAGACGTGTTTCCATTTAAATGTTACAATGATAGCTCTGGTGCGACGCTACTGGATATTTGTGATTAGTCTTTAAACAACTATATAAACATCCTGCAATAATACAAGGTGCAGGCGGCTACACTGTTCTGTAAAATATTGTGGCACATAATATTCCTGCAACTTTCTATCTCTAACTATAACGAACTAGAATAACGATTATGAGTGCATAGAAAAAATTTAGAAAAAATTCACAGGCTTCCATACTGACTTGAAATCGACTCACGTAGCACTGTCATCCTCGTCAGAGCCAGACACACAAAGTTACAAAACGAGAAGATTTCAAGTCAATGTTAAACTAAACGCATAATAGATCAAACACACACGTTCACTCCCATTTATTTATAATTTACGAGAAAGAAGTTGCCAATGTGACGGTTTCCTTAAGGGGGTTAAAGTGGTATAAAATCATATATATTTTTATAAACTAGTGTTAGTTTTATAGATGATAACCGTGAGTACAGTTTCCTCTTACAAAACATTTCATCTTGCATGGTTCTCTAATGATAGTGCGTCAAAGTTAAAATTTACATGTTACACTGCCACGCGAAATGCGAAAATCGATTGAATTAGGCTAATCAAATGAAGTAATTCACAGTGAAATCACATGCCGTAGAATACGTAACATAATAGGTCTTAACCCACAACGTAATATTTTAATATTTAAAAAACAATCGCAAAAGTACAGGAACGCTTTCCAAATTCAGCATTTTTTTTTCAAATAAAAAGGTTGTTCACTGTAAGTTTACTCTGATACTATGTTAGGTAGCCCACGAGTTATTTCACTACGAATTATTTCGCTTAAGTAAGTGAACTGGTTTTTGCTGTTTGCCTGCATTACATACTCATTTTGATTTTGATGGATCGTTATATCAAAACTATGAGAGCTAAAACTGTTTCGTAAGAGGAGACAATACTCACAAGTACCGTCTACAAAACTAATACCATTTCGTAAACAATAACCATTTTGTTATTAAACGCAATTGAACATCCTTAAGTATACATTCTCGTACTGCAATTATATCAGTATAAAATTTCGACGTCTGAAACTAAGAATTCATTGCGGCAAAATATTTGATTATAAAATTGGCGAATCTTGTTCCCTGGGATTGACGGGTTCACATTCGTATATGGGACACGCTCTCTGGATATCCATTAATATTGCATGACATTGATTCTATTGAGCAAAACGATGTAATGACGAGCTCTTGGCGGTAATACTTACTGTGTAGCGATGACTATAGCAAAATTATAAGGTAAACTACAACCAACGCTGCAAGACAGAAACACTTGTATTGATACAGTATAGGATAAGATTTGTAACAACATAAATAAATGCAGCATCAGTATAAACTTCACTGCATCCATTAGCCACGAGATTCTACGTGATGATGGTAGAGTCTGTGATTCTGGGTGAAAAATATTGCAAACATTTGTTTCAACGCCTTACGTACACATCTGCAGCTGTGCTTTGTGGTTAGATACTGGAAGTTTACGCGAAAATGATTTTTGCACCATTTTGGTTCACCGCATTACGTGCAAACCTGCAGCTTTACTTGGTGGTCAGTGATTGGCTACTTCAACTCCTCGCGTGCTTGGGATCTATCCGCAAGTCCCAGACGTGTGGAGACTCAGCTAACATTGATCTGATTGGCACAGTGAAATGAAAGACAACCCTGCATAAATGAATACAGCCAATAGCCCTGCGGATGCGTAAGACCACAAAACAAAGTGGCGTAAAAATTTTTTTGCGAAAACATTCCTGTCCCTATTTAAGGAACAAACATTCAAAACCAGAATGTCCAAAATCCCGAAAATGAGTAAAATACGGTATACCCTTTCTAAATAAGTAAGACGTGTTACATACGAGTATGAACTCAGACTCCATAAAAACACATGTCTTATTGAAATGGGTATGTTTATTCTCAGTTAGTGCTATGAAATATGATGTTTATTCAATTTTTCTACAGCTAGATAAGGTGGACATGTCTGGTTTTCAAAGTTTGCTCCTCATTTATGGTCAGTGTTTGGATGTTTTTAAGTCTCAGCTAATCACAGACGTGTGATGTGGCAGTAACCTCGTTCTAATTTACTCTGTCAAATGACGACGCCTCTGCACTCATACATTGTGCTAATAAACATGCAGTACAGCTGCACAAGTTCACGTAAGGCATTGATACTAATAATTCACCAAGCTACTACTTTCGGGCAAAGTCACAGGAGAGAAGGTTGGGATGAACGATGGGCCTTTTGCTCGCCCGTCAGACCTGAGGAATGGAGAAGTGAAGCGAGACGAGTGTGCAGTAGCGATGGAACGAGGGAGGCGAGGGAAGCGGGATTTTCCCGAGAAAACCTGCCAGCCAACGTCAACGTATGCCACATTTCCCACATGCGAAAAATACGGGACCGAATCCGTCAGTCTAGGTGGGAGGCGAGAGGCCTGACTCTCCAGGCTTAACAACATACCTATATTGGGCGTAACCGTAGGTGTATTAATGGCTCGTACTTGAAGTGTTTAATAGCTAGTCCTGGGACACGGCCATGCCACAGAATATTTAGGAATACAGAAGTGAAATAGCTGATGGGACTACGAACTCAGTCACACACACCAGCAAAATGGCTTTCTTGGCCAGCAACATGGCGGATACACCTACTGCCAATCAGCGTAAGGTGGCCGCAATGCTTGCTGGCAGCCAGGCCAATAGGAAACATGTAGTAACGTACAGGAGCCAAACATACACGGGGCTTGTATCCACAACCTCAGGCAGCCAACAACCGGCGAAGTTCGCTCTCATCACACGAGCCACCACGTCATTTCACGTCTGTATTACTATTTAGTCTGTGGCCATGCCTCGATTCTAGTACAGTTGAATACTACATACCTTCAACTCAGACATATCGTCATGATATTGTACGGTCACCACTGAAATACTAGTAGAGGCTAGTTGTTGGCGAGAAGACTGCATGCCAGTTCAGTGACTTGCGCCTAGAGACTAGGTTGAGGTGTGATGTGCCTCATGTTACGCCCTTAGATAACTCAGCTCTCCTTGGATATGTCCTCCCCAGTAGAAATGTAAAGAAATTCTACCAAGAGAAAGATAAACCCTGAGTGTTCTCTGTATGCGAGACTACGCACTGCCAGAAAATAAATTTTATAATTTGCTTCGTCTATTGATGAATTTATTCTTTGTTTACCAGAATTTTGAAGCAGCCTTATAAGTGGTAGAAGAAATATGTTATTTTTGGTATGATTGCCTCTGCGGCACACAGTTCCTCAGTTTTGCATCGATATCGACAATCGTTAGAGGCACGATTACTTCGCGGATACAATCTAGGTCAGGTTGAACATCAATAACCTATACTTCTCTGTCACTTCTGTGATTGGACAACTGCTGTTTTGACACACTTTCGACGACAGTAAGCCAGTAATAAATAAATAATTCGTGTGGACTTCGCGTGTTACCCACTGGTACGGTTAGAAGCAAAATCATCTAATAATAGTAGTATAAATACACTAACTCTGCTGACTTAAAATATTTTCATGATTTTCCAGCTTCTCTGAACATATGCTGTGCCGATACTTTGGACGCTTTGTGACTCATGCTATGTTATTCTACTGCATTTGACTACGTACGAATTCAGGGAACAATAAAATAAACTTCCCCCCCCCTTTCCCAACCGAATTCGTGCACAGATTTTTGTCACAGTTTTGTCATGAGTGTACAAAACTTAAAGACCGGAAATCTTCGCTTGTTCACTGACGTGTAGGCTAATATCAAATACATTACCAACCAATACCGGCCAGCTTGCGCAATTCTAGGAAAACACTGATTGGCTTTTCACTTCAAGCCAACACATAACAGCACACTACAGTCTATTAAGGGGCCGGTTCATGCGTCGAAAATCGTCATTCTTGCATTTGGGTTTTATGTTGTTAAAATATGGTGAAGGGCATCGAAGCAATGCTCCCCACCACTCCGCTGGCCTGTATATAATCCCATACCACTGCGGGAGGCATTCAGTCGTGGAGAGACAGTCAGACGGGGAGGATATGTTGTCCTCTTCTCTCTCCCCT
>PNEQ01037338.1:0-18549 GCA_003012365.1 Medauroidea extradentata
ATACAAATATTATGACATAATAAATAAACAAAACTGATGACATTTCTGGTACTAACACACCCATTTAAAAATGTAAATATTTATCTTTCTGTAAGTAAGTGAAGTTAATTTTCAAAGAAGTAATAAATAAAGTAGTGATGATGACAAAGACAAAAAGAAAACAATAAACAATAACTGTGGGAGGAGTCCACATCTCACATTAGCTTAATAAGCTACTAATTTTTAAGCAGTCGGATGCTTTAAAAAATATATATCAGCTAAGGTCTTTCACAGAATAGTAACAAAATCAAAAATCAACTGTTATAAATATAAAGTCACGTACAGTATTTGCAATTAAAATGAAAATAATTAAGTTCCTGGACTGTAACGTCTTAAAATTCAAAGAAAAAACCAACTAAATATTATATACAGCTATTTAAGTTTGAACATTAATGAAACCAATATATTTAGAAACATTCAATTCAACACTTTAACGTTGTTGTTAATTTATATGACCTTGTAAAGGAAGAAATAAAGTTTTGGAATTATAGCGAAGAATTCAAATACAATATTTACATACCTAATTTTGATTTCTGGATTTTCGAGCTCGATAATTTGATATGTTTACATGAGCCACATTTGAAAGTCGGGAGTGTTGATCTATTCCGCATGTTCTTAGGTAAAGAGTACCATGACCGCCAACAGATACAGTGAAGGATTTCGTGAACGAGGATGATTTTGTGTTCTGTTATAATTTGTTGGAAAGGGGTCTGCCTGGGTTTGTAGTTTAATTACTGGTTTCTCTTGTAATGATGCTTTTTAATGTAGTCTTACATTTGAAAGCAGTCTGTATGTTGTGCCAGTTGCCTAACCATCTTATCTTTACTGAAAGGAGCCGGACATATGGGATCACTAGGGTTCCTGCAGGTTTTTCAATTGTTTTTTGTGAATTAATGAAATGTGTGCAGTTTTCGTGTGTGTTGTTTATGGTATTTGTAGGGTAGTCATTTATGAAAAGTTCTTTTTCCAGGTGGTTATGTTCAGAAGCTAGTGACTCATTGTCGGAGAAAATCTTTTTGGCTCTGATAGCTAAAGTGCAGTTTATTCTAGGTTCAGTGCTTGTGGAGTGGTGTGAGGGTGTGGTACATATTTCAACGCTATAATCATTAATCTATAACTGTAGGTTTCTTGAAGCCAACGTTTAAAACAAAATTGTTTACAGTGTTACAAACTTCTGAGGCACAATCTCTGATGCCGGAACCTCGTGCATTTACCTGCAGCGCAAGAGATCACACGTAACGAATTAGTAATTTTGGATAAATATTTACTCATTAAGTTGGCAAATACCATTATCTAGGATTATCATTGAGTATTTTATCCATATTGGCTTCGAAAAAGTGCAGAAATAAATTTATGTTTTCAGCATTTATTTATCTACTACGCACTCTTAGGTGGAGATACTGGCCTGTATATTAGTTTCTAGTTTGTTTTTTCTTTGTCCCATACTATTATTTCTGGGATGATATAATATTGCAATAATGTACGTCCAAAATAGATGTTATTCTGTCCCATTGCAAGAAATATTCAAAAACACACTACAATCTTGTCTACCAGCAGTTTATCACATTTCCTCACTAACATCCTGTAGGATACCTTATCAAATGCTTTCTCGAAGTCAGTGAAGTCATCAAACTGCTTCTTTTTATCATCTGCCTATACCAGGTCCTCTAACAGCCCAGTCAGCTGCATCTCGCATGGTTATCACTTTTTAAATCCATGTTTATAGTCTTGTAACCAGGTCCTCTCGTTCATAACCTGTACTACATACTGGACCACCAGTCTGTTAAATACTTTCCCGACATTTGACGTAAGACTTACTAGTCTGTAGTCAACAGGCCTCCCTCTGCTTGAAAATTGGTACTACCACTACTTCCTTCCAATCTTGTAACTTAACTTTCTCTAGTGAAATATTACTTCTGGAAATTTGACGAACTCCCTCCCAAAAGTAAGACTATGTTCTTGTGACCTAAGTAGGAATTCACCATTTATTGACCTACATCTGCATTCTTTGCCACCGTCACATAAAAAGAAAGGGATGAAAACACAAAAACTGTACAAATATCTTGCACCAATTGTATGCATTTTTGCAGATTGGTTACATAAATATTCTTTGGCACAGTTTTTCAACAGTTTAGCAATCACCTTAAGTGCAGATCCCATATAAAATCACTCAAATTTTTTGTAACGTGCCCAAATATATCAATGTTGGCAACTAATTTATAGAATAATAAGATTCCAGTATAAAAAAATATGTAATTTTCAAAATATTTTACTTTTTACCAAAAATGCTAAATTTATTTTGAAGAGAGATGTTAACCTAGTTCCCTCATGCAACATAATTGCTTTAAAAAACTATTATTGTAACATATTCACAACAGTTCGAAAATTTAGAAAAAGTTTCTGTCCAACACAAAGTGTAAACAACATGGAGTTTATTACTTATTGCACTCATCAGCCCACAACTTCTACTCCAGGACCATTGTCCCCGCTTACAACCTAATGTGAACTGAACTGACTTAACTCCGCAAGTAGAAGATAAACCGACTTGGGTTTTGCTACTCACTTTGAACCAGATGTGGTTGCTGAAGAAATTTTAGATTACCTTGCCAAAGTTTTTGGGAAGAACAATTTCACTTGTGATAAGTTGAAGACAAGAGATCCTTCATATTCATATTTTAAGATTGATGCTCCGAGACCTGTGGAAGAAGAGTTAATGGACTGTGATAAGTGGCAACAAGGTGTCTTGGTGGGTAAGTACTATCCGCCAAGAAATAGAGAAGAAATCTGTAAAGGGATTCTATTGAAAATAATTAAAAAGCTTTTTTAATATAAATTTTTGCAAGAGCAGATACTGTTGAATACAGATTCAGGGCCTATATTACCAACTCCCAATAAAAGAGCTGGTTGGTTGTTACCGGAATACGCTATTCAGTTTGATGCTGTTCATTACAAATATGTTTTTTTTACCATCAGATCCAATTAATTACAAATGCTGTCGATGTTTGTGGTCACCATGAATTTATAACTCATATGTACAAAATCTAAAATTTTTTAAATGACCACTAGCTCTGGATTTAAACAAATGTGTTATGGTCAGTATGCGTACCTCAGCATTACGTTATTTTAAATAAATATTTGGTAGGCCTAACACAAATCCTAACCTTAACATGCCCTTGGATAACTCGGTCACCGCCATTTTATTACAGCATTCCTTATTCTCAAAATGAGGCTATCCAGAGGTAAAAGCACCAAATAATCTATTCAACGAATATGCAATCATATGTTGAAACAGTTTTGCGTTGTCTAACGTATTGTGTACATGGAATGAAATGGAAAATTAAAAAATTCAAACGAACCGCGCATTCACGATCTTTTTTCTTAACTCTGTATTAAATACTTTGTGTGTTTGATTTTGTATGAGAACTATAATTTATGAATAATTTTTTTTCTCAATACAATCACAATGGCAAATTTCTGTTTGAAAAGGACACAACCTTAAGTTGCATTTGAGTTTTATATTGAAAAAATTGCAGATTGTAAATGTTTAAAATCTACCTATAACACAGGGACATACAAATTACTATAGCAGAGAATTGATCACCACCAGTGGCGAGGCATGAGTTTTAGAGGAGAAGAAGCAACTGGTATAAGAACACTGGTACCTCTTAATAAAATGGGGGGGGGGGGGGTCCAGGGGTCCTCCCCTGGGAAAATGTTGATTTCTAGGTGCAAAATTGTGTAATTTAAACAGTTTTTTTGTATCTTAACATTAAATATATCTCTGGTATACGTATACAGATTTTATGGATAAAATCATTTTTGCCAAGAAAAAAAAAGGAAATGTCTAGTTAACCTTCTCCCCGCGACTAAGCTTACACTACTGACGTAACATTATTACGTGTAAGCTATGGCCGATAGTTAGCAAAAAGTAAGTTGGAATAGTGGTTTTATTTTACTTCATAACCAAACAATGCTAGTATGTATAATTTGTAGGCTGATAACTAAAGAGATATTAAATTATTTACTTAATAATGAAAAAATACATTATTATATGGTTAAATATCAATCTAGATAAATTATTTTCTAGCTTAAAGTGCTTAGCAACAATGGGAGACTAAATACAGATCAGTAGTCAACATTAAAACACACAAATGCATACCAGCAATTTTATATATTTACGAAAGCATATAATCTTAAAACTAAAAAAGCTTGCATAACACAAGGCAGTGATACAATGCAATCATGTACCAAAGTGCAACAAATACTATATAACTACTCACTGGATCATTTCATTAAAATGGATACAATTGTAATTTGCTGAGAGTTTATTCATATTTCAGATATTATTATTTTTAACTACTGAAATTGAAATAAAAAAAATTGCTAATTGTCTGAAATTGTTTAAAAATACAAACAACAACTAAATGCTGTTTTATACATGTCTTGAAGTCACTCGTGACACTGTTTTTAGTGTGATTTATTTAGTTTCAGTAAGTCAGTTTTTCTGTCTAGTATAAAACCGGTTTTTCCTGTAAATTTCGACTTTGACACGTAATTATTCAAAAATTATGAAAGCTAAAAAATGTTCATTGTAGTAAAAAATTATCACAATGCATGTCTACAAAACAAACCATATTGAATACAAATATAAAATTTAATAAAACATTTAACAATTTTTAATTAACTCGCCTCCCCCCTTTATCCATTCATAGGTGTCTGTTTTTCTCGGAAACAAAGAAGATCAACCAGTTATTTAAGTACAGGCCTTCTTACTTTTCATAGGTTGCAGTTAAAATAAAAGGAGATTGTTACTAACGTTTTGATGAAAAGCATAATGTAGTTACACATTGCAAGGACACAGCCCTTACCTTACAGAAAAATGTAGAAAGTTGATTTAAAAACAGTACACTGATGATTGAAAACTGAAATATTTACGTATACAAATGCAGCCACGTGTATGCGAATGTGTGTACACAGGACCAGACAAAAAGCGGTCGATATCTACTCCTTCGTACAAGTTCGGTGTGGTCATTCAGCTAGCTTCGTGTAGTAAGCAAGTCACTCGGTTGCTTCCAACCCTCAGTACAACTTGGGTCCGCTAACAGACTTTCGCACCCCTGCTGAGCCATTCATCGGCCGCAATAGCCCTGGCGTCTGGAAGCAGAGGACACAACTGCTTCCATGGCCAAGCAGTTTCACCAGACAAGAGACACCACTATCCTCGTAACTAAATAAACCAAGCACTGCAGTGTAAATAAATTATGTTCTACTATAAAATTTTATATAATTTTATTATTTATTAAGTGATGTGAATTATTAGGGAAGCAATGCTTCCATTGCTTCCATGGACGCTTCGCCCCTGATCACCATACACGCACACAGAATTATATATAAATGAAACATTTGCAAGAAACTTTTTTAAATGTAAGTATAGCCAGGCCTAATGAACATTACAAATAGTAACTTAAAACATGTAATAGCATTAGTTTGTTTAAAGGTGTTCAAGTGCGATAAAATCATAATTTTATTATGAAATGTTGATAGTTTTATAGACAATACTTGTGAGTACATTTTACTTTTACAAAACAACTTTAGCTCTCATAGTATTCTCATAACGGTGCTTCAGTCAGAATTTACTTGTTACGCTGCCATGCAAACAGTGAAAACCAACTCGCCTACTTAAAGAAAATAATTCACTGTGAACTTGCAACATATAAGCTATGCAATAAAACATTAAAAATACAGACAACGTAATATTTTGAATTGAAAGATAATTGCAAAATTACAGAAAAAAGTTGCAGTTTCAGCAATTATTTTTAAATACAAGAACAATTTGCGGGATTTTTCCCAATGTTTTATTTCGTAACCCATAGTATGTTATTTCACTGTGAATTATTTCACGTGTGTAAGTCAATTATTGGTTTTCATTATTTCCATGGCAGCAGAAAATGCAAATTTTGACTTTGACACACCGATATAAGAAAACTATGTGAACTTAAATTGTTTTGTAATAGGAAACTGCACTCGCAAGTATCGTCTGCTAAACAAACAATATTTCATCTAAATATACAATTATTATTTTATCGCACTTGAACACCCTTAAAGGGCCTTCTAATTACCTGTACTTCAAATGCTTTGTAGCGACTTAACGATTATTCTTTTTTTGACGAAACTATTTAATGCACATTACAGCTCTCCAACTATGAAAAGAACATGCACTTCAAACAATGTTACTATAGTTTTTAAACAATTCTGCTTGTTTATTAGAAATGTCATTTGCAGCCCCCTTAGAGTGGTCAAAACTGATTTTTCCAGACTGCAGTGTCTGGTAAAATAACAACCAAATTCACTAAACACAATAGTAGAAATGAGGTAATTTTTGGACTGTTCTTGCAAGGAGGGCAAGTTAAAAACTAAAATATTTTGGACATACACCATAGCAGTAAATGGTGTACCACAGAAGACCAGTGTGTATTCTCTAGGTTTCTGTGACACACCATTTGCTGCAATGACATATGTCCAAAATACTTCTTCAGTTTGCTATAGAAACTCACATTAGACTTTGAACTACACTGCACACAAATAAAATAGTTAGGTCACTGTTTAAAATCCCATAGGAAAAAGGGTAATCGTAAAACACTTCTTTTTCCAGCTGAGTGATGTGTGCAGAGAGATGATAATGCATTACATAAGCCAACTAAGGGCACTCTTACCATTCCATAAATTTTTTGCCTCACACACACAAACTCTAAGAGTAAGTGATAGTCACTATCTTGAATTTGTGTATTTTGTGTCATAATTTTTCTTCTGGCTAAATTTATGGAACTTTAACTTAACTACAGAATAGAATACATATTGATAGAGTTTTAGACACAAATCTTTATTTTCCGTTACTGTTACATATTGAATTGCAGTTAGTGATAAGAATTTTTTAACTGCAATTCGATTTGTAAAACCAGTAATTGCAAAAAAGATTTGTGATGTCTAAAATTCCCTTAATATGTTTTCTATTCTGTAGTTAGGTTATAGTTAGTTAATTTTACCCAGAAAAAAGTTATGACACAAAATATAAAATTCCAAGGTGGTGACTATCACTCTTAAGCTCATATGCAAATGAAGAAATTTTGGTTTACGTAGTGGGCCTCAAAAAACTGAGCTGCTTTATATTTACAAACGCTATCACCAAAAACTGTTCAGACTGTATTTTGTATGCTATCCAGGACTTCTCAATTAATTGTACCTTCGGGCCACTTGCTTCAATTTTATAACTACCAAAAACACTCGGGGGCCAAAAGTAAAAAAAAAATAAATAAATAAAAAAATAAATAAAAAAAATTCAGTCAATAATTGTAGGCATTGTACGGAATCATTTAATTGAACTTATTGTTAGGGTAACATAAATCATTGTCATACACAGAGATTACTTTGACCTAACTATAACTATTAAGAAATATCCTTTAAATTATAACAAAACATTTTAGCTGATTTCTGACATTTTGATGGCGGGCCAGTAGGAATCTCACTGCGGGCCGCATCTGGCCCACGGGCCGCCTATTAAGAAGGCCTGGACGCTACCGTAACAGCAGCATTAATTGGATGCTAAGTACATGCTCATGATTTATAATAAGATCCACATTGTTATTACCTACCCATGTAAACAATCAAAATTTTATTTCATGGAATGTTTGTGTAGCATATAACTTAAAAAAAATGTACATCATGCACAACATACATCTAGCAATTACATTTTGGTAGCTTGCCAGTTTTTGAAGTTGACTGAAAGATAATTGTAAGTTCAGAACATTAAATTTTAGTAGGCCTACGCTTTATCACTTCATTCATAAACATCACTGGGTGCTCAAAGCCAACTTATCAAAGTGTCTTTGGTAAGCAAAAAAAAAGTTCAGGAATAGTTAGTTGCATTTATGAACTGTGTTTCATTATTTGTGTTCTTATGCTATAAATCAAAACACCATTTTAATATACGATAGTTAACGACACGCATGCACATTTTCATGTACGCAACAAAATATTTTTGAGCGAGTCAAGTGGTAGGCAAAGATAAAGGTAATGTATAATAATTTTTTTTCACAATGAAAAGATGTGTAGCATCAATTTTGTTTTTAATACAGTGATTTCACATGAACTGACCTTTATACGTGTGTATACAGGCACACACACGCTAGGCCACAATGGTGTGTACAATAATGCCATTTTGTTTTCAGGTGGATTATTTGACATCTGTGTAAAGTACAACTAATTCAAGATGCCGAAATCGGTAAGTCTTTTAGTTACTAATTTTTCTTTTTTTGCCCACCTGAAAAATCCTTTGTTTTCAGTGTGTGAAGTGCTATAATAATTTATAATAGTAATATAAGTAAAGATATAATTGCAACATCATGGGTATATGTTTTAAATTTAGGTTGAGTAAACGGCTAGTAAACTTACATCAAACTATCAGACCATAATTATATATTGTGTTATGCATGACAGTTTCATGAAACATTTTATTTGAATTTCTGTGGGTAAGTTAAATTGCCCATAGATATTCTGTGGTTTTTATAAGGAATGATTAGTATAAAGTTTAAGCCTGTTTTAGATCACTCCAGTGTACAGGCATAATGTTGATGCCATCTCGTTTTAATTTTGGGTGATTAAGTGTATAAAAGCTGCTTTTTACTGTGAACTTCCAGTATGGGTGACAGCATTCAGATGCGCTCAGTGTTCATGGAGTATAGCTCTGTACAATGAAATGCTGTTTTAGTAGTGAATTATTTTTGAGGGCAGTTATACAAAGTGATAATTCATGTAACCTTTTCATCAGTTCTTGATGTGCAGTTACAATATTTGTCGATCTGTTAAATGCTGCTAACACATTTATTTTTTTTGCATTATACAGTAGGAGGTGAATTATTTTTTGTGTTAGTTATGCCTTAAAAAAGTTTCGATAAAATATAAGCCTATGTCCAAACGAAACATGAAAAAATATTGAAAGTTTGGGATGCCTAATAACGAAACTGTGATTTTAACATGAAAAAACGTAAAATAAAACATTTCCTGTAACATTGCAGTAAGTTATTTAGTAACACAACATGATATTATGCAACGGCTTACTATATTTATTGGAATCAAAAGTGTGGTAGAGATTTTGGTGTGAATAGAACTGTATTTCGTACAATATCTGTAATGCTAATTACCTGTGGTTTTTTTACGAAAATTAATGAAATTTTTGTTTTACCTTCTTGGTAACATTTAGTAAATGTTTTTAAACCGAATCTAGTAGCTTACCTACTTTTTTTCGTTTACAGTTTTACCTGTTCAGAAAAACTTATGTAACTTTTACCTAATATACGTGGAGAATTTTTATTTTAGATTGTAGAGTGTTGAAAGTTCCTAATTGGAAACATAATCTTGAAGGCTTTTTACATGTCAAGGTTGACATTTTTGATAAGTTATCTTATTGACATTCATCTACTTTGTCAGATGTGTGTGTAACTTGTGTATTTATATATGCCTGGATGTATGTACATATATAGCTTCAGGATAATCAGTATGTGAATGAAAACCAATTAAGCTTATATTAAAATTTATTATTGACTCCGGAAGACTGAATTACTTCCGGTGTATTTGGTTATGGCTGTGATTACACCAACAGGTGTAATTATGCTGACTTTGTGTTTCTGAAAATTTGCTGTAGTTACATGTAACCAGCTCCCATTATGACAGTGCCAGATGCTAAGACTGAAATAGCAGACATTTGTTTTTGCTTAAAACTTTCTTTTGAGGTATTCTGCATTTTATAATGGCATCAAGGGTGTTATAAAAATGTTTTCACCAGCAATTTCAAAACTAAGGTTGCATAAAATCTACTGAACTATTTTTTCTTTATTTACATAAATTACACACTGAAAACTGTGTGTGTTTTTAAGTTGTTACCTTTGAATAATGTTTGGGGAAAACAGCTACTTGTATGATTGAAAAAAAAAAAAAGTGTATTGCATGTGGTTAGTGAGATAACTAATGCGTGAATAGTTCATCTAAGTCACTAAGAATTTTATTGCACTGAAAGTATGAACCTGTTGTGAATTTTTTTTCTCAAGGACCGCATGCACCCCACATTTTTTCGTTTTAAATCTGAGTATTTTTGGGAGAAATAATTTTGTAACTTTCAATCAGTATTAACAATGTATATTGATTTAAAAATTTTATTTAATACCTATAATTTGTTTTCCTTTTTAGTCTTGTGTGTGTGTGAATTTTTGCAATAATATTTTCTGAGACATGGTATATCAAAAATTATTTTTTATTATAGTAATAATTTTTTCCCTTTTATATTGTATTATCCAGTTCTGAGCTATGTTTAAGTTCCAAGTCTCTAGCTCATCTGGATGTTAGTTTAACAAGGTTACTTAAAAATTTAATTTGTTTATTAAAATTATCTTTCCACAATTGTTTCTTCTTAAGTTGCATTGTCATCTAGTTAGGTGTGTTTAAAGTTTCAAGATTCTACCTCATTGAAAAGTTAGTTTAAAATTGATTGCAAAATGTTTACTGAACAGACAGCCAAGGAAGTTGCATTGCTGTCCAGTTCTGAGCTATGTTCAAGTTTCAAGTCTCTAGAACATTGTTATTGAACAGACAAACAGAAAAAAAAGTGAGTTTGTATAAATGTGTTAATAACTTTCAGCTGATTGCAAGAACCAATTCTGTGCTGCTCACATTATGAACAGTACTGTATGTATTGAAATCAATTGGTGGTGTGGGAATTATTCTTCAGAAAATCATACTTTTACATGAACATTTAAACTTTTGTATGTTCTTTATTCAAGTATGTTCTTGCAGGCTTGTGGCATATTTTCAAGTTACTAAAGTATGGTACATAATTTAATGCAGACAACATTTGTTGGAAACTTCAAGAGTTTGAAAGTCATAAGAAAATCAGAAAAGAATCCAAGGAAACAGTTTTGTCCATTTTCTTTAGCAAATAATTTTGGCTGTGCAACACATTTGTTCATAAGTGTAATTTCTTGTGCTGAAATTGAAAAATTGCAAGAAATGTCTGTTTTTTTCTCCCATGGCCACGAGCTGCTTCCATTCTTCCATCATCTAATGAACACTAGTGTTCTGTCGACTTGTCGAATTACCTTGCCTGTTAAAAATGTTCTCACCTGGTGCTTGAATTGTGATGTAGCGTGTCATTTTTTTTTTTTCTGTTTTGCACAAAACTAATCTTCGTTACTTGTTCCACCCAAAAGCTTTACATAACCTAAAACTACTCTATCTGAGAAAACACTAATCTGATTTGTAAAGCACAAATATAAAAGCTTCTTTTTGACAGTATGCTATACTATAGTCTACTTTTCCACAAATATAAATGTAGGGTCACTGCTAAAATGCCTTAAAAATAAAAAGACTCACAAGTGTGTGACAATTTTGCACCCGGCTTGTAGTTTATATTTGTATGGAATATTGAACTTTAATCCAATTAATAAATGTGACTTTCCCCATACAAAAAAAAGCGCACATTCAGAACTAGAGAACAACACAGCAAAAAATTTTGTGGTCTACTTAATAAATATTTAAATATCACTAGGCCTATGGTTTTGCATAGAAAGTTGTTTAAGGAAAATTTGCCTTATTTTCATAATTTTGGAAAATTATATTACAAAAAACTTTTCCATGGGCAATACAAAAGCGTTTGTTACATAATGGCATCTACATTCATTGTGAATTGCATAATTTCTGTAGGTGTGTTAGTTTTATTACTAGATTTGTTACACTTAATAAAAATTTAATTTTATTACGTAGAAACTAGATATGTATTTGGGAGTTAAGTGCATGAGAAGTCAGGCTTTATGTTTAGTAGACTATGAAGTGATTAATTTTGTTAATGAACAGCTTTAAAGTTGCTATTCGTGACTGTACAAAGTAGTCTCCTCCCCTCTCCCTCACAATAATTTTTCCCCGGAGGTTTTTCTTAGCGTCGGGGTGCGAAGAACTATGTGGTGTCGACGCAACTGCCGGCACTTTGATGGGCGAGGTGTTTATTTGCAGAAGTGGTGCAGCCCCGCATGTGCTGCTGGTGTAGGCGATGACGGCCCGCAAGACGAGATAGCCCGCTCCTGTTTATCGTCGCGGCTCCAGTTGCCCTGCCAGGGGTGACCATGTGCCACAGTTTCATCCTTCGTGTTTTTTTTACGTCCGTACTGCACTGAAACAAAATATTATTTCCGAATTGGTTTGGTTCCAGTTTTCCCTGTCTGTGCGAATATTATTTGAATTATGAAAGGATACAGTAAAAGTCACATAGATTTGTTGACAATTGTTCTTGTTTTGAGGCAAATATTTTTTAAAGGCTTCGTAGTAAAATCCAATTTTAACATTTCTGTGTAACGGGTTTACTACATTTGCACCCTTTTACAGCCGTTGCGCATAATGTCTGTATGCGTGCGTTTGTTTGTGTACACATTTTCTAAGAATAGACACAATGATATTATTGTAAGTAATGTTTTAGTATCCCTTAGGTCCTGATTAGTTATCTATAAGAAGATGATAAATAGTTATTACTCCTTGATAATTGCTTACGTTACATCATACCTTGAGTTTTGTGCTTGCTGTGTACCGCTCCAGTTTGATTTTACTGAGATGCTATTCGTGACGGTTTTCTTAACAAAGTCATGGCCGACTCCTCTCCTAGTTACTGTCATTGGGTATACAGTAGTTGTCTGTCGTCTCTAATGACCTCG
This sequence comes from Medauroidea extradentata, assembly GCA_003012365.1. Lineage (NCBI taxonomy): Eukaryota > Metazoa > Arthropoda > Insecta > Phasmatodea > Phasmatidae > Medauroidea > Medauroidea extradentata. The sequence goes on from PNEQ01037338.1 coordinate 12,786, forward strand.
TTGACAAGGCGTAAAGCCCAAGTTTGTTAGCTGCTATGTTTCATACACGAGTGGCTTTATTTAGGACACAGTCGAAATATACGGTGGGGCAGGGTGGTTTGTTTTACTGCTATGTTTTTCCTATGCTGCTGAAAGCTGTAATCGAAATGAAGAAATTTTTTCAGCGTGTGATTTGGGGTATCTTTCACCATACCGGCTGAGCGACACGCGCTTGTACGATAACTATGGAACCGAAAATATATTAGCCTATTTGTCGGATGTGTAAGACTTGGACAGTGTTTGGTGCAATTATAAAATTGTGAATTTTTCTGTGCAAGGAAGTCTTAACATCAATGTTTGTAACGCTGGGCAGAGGTGAGTTTTGCGCTGCGCCAGAATGAAGGGTGATGCGAGCGGCATCGTCACACAATTCCACGTGCGGAAATCTGGGTCGACTCCGCCGCCTATCGAGTCCGCCGCCTATCGAGTCAGGTATAGGTCATTCGGGATAAAGTGAGCACTAAAGATTTAACCTTAAAAAATCATTAACCGTAACTTTATTTAAGTTAACATTAATAATAGTTACCTTACTTCTTGTAGGCCTATGGTTGGCAGTGAATAACGAAATGCAGTTCCGTGGATTTTCCTATTTAAATAGAACAACACTGAATTAAAATGAACTGAAATTGAAATACTTTTATTTTGTATGAAAGATTTTTTTCTCAAACTATATAGGTTCGTACCGACTGCACAATTTATCTTGCACGCTCAAAGTGACGTGTCCAGAAAGGTTAGCTACTTCCCGTCGTTAGCCGTTACGTGTGGAAACCTACAAATCGCCTGAAAATATAAATTTAGCAGGGTTTTTTGAGTGCTCACTTTATCCGGAACCACATATAGGCGAGTGCTCTAGCCACTGCGCTGCCCTCTGAAGCTGTGATCGAATTTTTACGATGTAGGCAGCTGCCGTAGTGCTGCTTTGGTCTTAAAAATAGTGGCTTCTGGTTTTATCATATCCGCTCACATTTATCATCCTGACAGTTCGAGTGTTGAGTTGTTGAGTAACCGTCAGTCATCCTTATCACATACCAGGCAGTGTCGCATCTACGGAAATTTACGTTCAGGCCTAGAGAGCGCTACTAGATTTATTCTGTATGTTCAGTCTGATTTTCAAATTTTGATCAAAGTAAAAATATTGTATAATCATTCGGTCAGCAAATACAGGTTGCTGGGACTCTGCACACTAATTATACAAATAACAAGGAATTTGTTTGTACTCTTACGAACCTTTTGCAAAAGTACAAAGATTTGCCCTGTAAAACTGTTTATGAAATTACAAAAGAGTTTTTCCTTTTTGAGAGAAAACGTAGGAAAATTTGTCAATCAAAATCAGTGATAAGATACGAATCGCAGAGCCTCTTGTGTATGTATTTAATTGGAATAAAGTATATATCCGTATTAATTACTTTCATAAATGCGAAAGTGTTTGTTAGTTTGTCATTTCACGCATGCAACGGATTGATCTGACTGCACTTAAGGGCGCCGTCTACTAGAATCGTGAAGAGGCGCGCAGACCTTTAACAATCCTGATTTCATTCGAAAACCATTCAACGTGTTGTCACGCGGTTAGGCTACGAAAAGCATTTAAGGATCTTAGTACAGGTCTATATTATTGCCATTAACTGTTGTCGTTCCTAACAAGTATTTTTTTGAGTGTGAAAGTGACCGAATCGGGACTTTTGACGCTGGTTTTTATGTAAGAGTAATCATTTTCACGATATTCTGAATATTATAGACCTGTAGAGCGACTCTTTCCCTTTCGTCGCGTAAGATAAAATTATAGTGCCTTCGCTTAAAGTCTTGATGTCCACGAGGGATTACTAAATCATTGTTCGGTGTTAGAACACGCCCGTAAGGTGCTGCCGCCATCCTTCCTCTTCCACTTTGAACCTTCCTCCGTCGCAAGGCTCGTGTTTGGAAGGAAGGTTCAAAATGGAAGTGATAGTACGCCGTGCCCGGTGCCAGTATCGTTGCTGATGCGGCCGCCACACTGCTAACCTAATCTGCGGGAGATAAGCGCGCATGGATCTCGTACCCTACGTATTGGATTTCCAGCGCCGTCGCCCATCTTCTTACACATTGTCGCGCTAACACTAACACTAACAGAATACTTTTTTATGTACCGACTGAAATATTTGGAAGCAAATAAACGGAATGAAATAAACGACTGATTCCAGAGCATACCAAACGTTTCGTAGTAAAATTTGTAAAGTTGCGAGGTTGTAGACATCATAGAATTCCTTGAATATTCAAGTCTCCTGACTCATGTGGATATAATGTTATTTGTCGCGTTCATTTCAGTTTGTCCTGCTTGTGAAATTGTTGTGTGAATATGTTAAACATTTAAAATATTGCATTTATCTCATTATGTGGGACAATACTGCAAAATACGTGGAATAAATATTTTATTGAGGGTGATAACTGTTTTTATTGCAATTAGAAACTTCTATAAACGAATTGTCTTGGGTATTTGTAAGTTGATTTAATATAATTTATTCAATATTACAGCTGAGAAACGAGAAGAAATATTTTATTCCTTATTGGGGAGACAGTAAATGTTTCGTGTTCAAGTTGATAAAACACAGTAGCCTACTGCTATCAGATAAAAATGTTATGTCATCTTGTTGCCGACTAATAGGTCTACAACTCGTTTTCTAAAGAAACTGATAAAGCTTCCAGTGACGATCCCGCTTATTTGGCTTGCAGAAATCTCAATATCAGACAGTTCAAATTCTTTGGTAAAATTATTAAGTATGTGGTGTATTTATTTCGTAGTCAATATCCAGTTACATTTATTTGTTTACTAAACATGTTTATTAAATTCCAAATAATATTTTCAAAGTTATTGGCGAAATTCCATGTTTGCAAGTTTAAGGCGCTCATTACCTGTAAGGTAAAATGCAGAGTTAAAATTCGACATGCGCGCACCGCAGATTTAAAGACATGTATTTATAATTATCAGATATTTTGATAAATCAAACAGTAGTAGATGACTCTAAAGGACCTAAGGCAAAGGTTAGATTGTAGATGGACAGCAAAGAAGTGTGGGAGTGAACAAATAAAACGTCGGCATTCATGTGTAAGCTCTATTTCCCATATTTTTGGCTGTTGACTAACACGGCCATTTAAATCATGACGTGTTTTAAGTAATACTGTACATATAAATATTGCAAAATATTTTGTTTTAAATCCCCTGAATAGGAACAGACGAGTGTAAAAAAATTTAATTTTGAAAACATATAATGTAAAACCTTTTCACAATAAAATATATTTGCGCGGACCGCTATTTCCAGCTCAGATTGTCAGATTAGGTTATTTATAACATACTATTGATTTAGCAAGAGATTTGAGATAATTTCATACAGTAATTTGACGAGACACGCATCGGTTTTAATGGCTACTAAATAACAAAAAAGGAATTCAGTTCTACTGAAAGAAATACGTATTTGCTTCGAAATATGTATAAGTAGATTTAATGGACTAACACTCGATTATTAGTGTGAGTTTTTACATAAATGAGTCAGTATTATGGGCAGAGAAAGTCCTCTTCCCTTCCAGGACGTATGTTTTCATACAATGCATGTCTATGTAATTGGAAAATACAATGTGAAATTGCGGAGCATAATACAGCGTAATGTATATTTTGAAATAAATATTTAAATTTCGGTATGTGGGATATTTCTATGTTAAGGTGTTTTCCTTTCTTACTGAGTGTGAATGAAACAGTTAACCTTGTTCACGTACGATACGTACATCACATTAAATAATTTTATACGTACAATTTAAAAATGTGAATTAAAATGTGTATTCTTATCAATATTAAAACCATAGTTGTTACTTTATATTATAGTTATCCAATAACTCAGTTTTCTACGTTTAGTAAACAATAACCGTCAGGAGATACTACTTCTATCGCGTATTAAATATATTTGGTTACAAGTTTTACTGCAGTGCAACCATCATGCGATATCTTAAAATATCATATGTTTGTATTCTTATGGCTACAAATTTCATTAATGTCGTAACCTAGTGTTTAAAACAATGCATGAACTCCCCAATGGAACAAAGGTTTAAACCCGATACAAATACTTGATTTTGTATTTTCTTTTAGGACAAAATTTGTTATTTACCCAAATATCATTAAAACAAAAAAAATTGGGCAGTCCTAAAAACCAATTACGTTCTAAGGTATTAAGTATAGGGTCCATTGTACGATTAGATTCAATTACTTCAGTGAAGCGCCTTGGCATAGTCTACTAGGCATCTAAAGTTGCTCACTCCTAGAAAGTTCCTCCCAAACTTTAATAATTACGTTCTAAAGAGCGTCTTGTGAATTTGGTGGCGGGACTGACCACATTCTTGTCACTGTGTGTTTCAACATTGCCCAAACATCATCAATTGGTTAGAAATTTGATCTACTGGGCAATAAAGACAGTCGATATCTGGATGGCTTGAAAACAATTTCTGTATACGTAGAATTGTGTAAATGAGACAAATATCTTCTTAAAACTGGACCACTCCGCAGTATTACGTATTCAGACACTTGGAACCATTATATCATTCATGATGTGTGTGTGTGTGTATATATATATATAATGTGTGCGTGCTATAAAGGTGATTCGATTGACTAACCATGATCCGTCCGTATAAAGACATCAAGCTCTGTCATGCAACAGAAACACTTCCAAAGCGAAGACTAGTTGAAATATAACGTGCATCATGTCACTTTCCCTTAGGCCTGGATCTGGATACTAATACAGATCCGTTATTAGCCGACGTGTATTATTGTACGTTGCCGAAGATACCCGAAGTGGGATTAGAATTCTGGCCTGTAGAGAGGTGACATTTTATGATTTGCCAACTGTACTAACACTGTAAATTATTTAATTGTATTTAGTTATTTGGTTTTTGCGGCTAACATGTCGGTGTAACAAGCATATTTTGACTTCTATGGGCTGTCTCAGGAAAACTAAGGTAGATATAATAATATATATAAGAGAAAAATTTGCTGTTAGGAACGTCTACAAACAAACTTTGTTTCGTGAAAATATAAAATTATTATCTTATACTACAACGACCTTAATGTATATTAGTAGGAAACTTATATTGATACAATTTTATAGGATTTATTAGTTTTTCAATATAACTAGAGGAACCAACTCTTAAAATAAAAGTTGCAATTTTTATTCTGTAATAATAGTTTATCTCAACATGTGATAGTTTTCATTGTGCAGTGCAAACACGTTGTTTTAGTAGCCATTGTTATATGAACTTTTTTTTATAAGTTCAGATTGAAACAAAAATGTACTTTTTTTTGGTGTTTTGAAAGTTATAATTTTTTATATACAACATATCGTATTTCAGGAGTTGGTGACAGCAGTATAATGAATAAGTTGGTGAAAGCTCAGCTATATGGTCCAAACGTTACTATCACTAAAATTGAATGTAGTAATCACATACTGCGAAATTATCTTCGAAGGATTCGCGGTATCGCACAAAAGACAAAAAAAAAAATGAAAATGGTCTCGTTTCTCCTGTTCTGCGAAAGGCAATATGTGATAGACAACTTCGTCTTCGATCGGCAGTGACTGGCGCTATTCATCACAGGCATGCTCAAAATGATTTACCAACCGACAAAAAAATAGAAGAACTGAAACGTGATATTTATAATGGACCATACCACGTATTTGGTGAGCATACAGGATGCGAGTCAAGAGGTTATTTC
>PNEQ01037339.1:0-18548 GCA_003012365.1 Medauroidea extradentata
GTTGGCTCAATATACTTCTACCGAACGTTACTATTAGTAGACATAATATGAATATCCAGATTTCCACATTTCTGGAGCGAGCCAAAAAAAAATCTTCATACTTCAACCAATGTCAAGAACGTTCCTAATTTCCATAAAAATAATTAATCCTTCCTCAAACTACTCGACTCTCCTTTGTCACTCCTGCTAGGCACACCTGGCGTAACCCTCCTAACAGACAACCTCACTGTAAATCGATACTATCTCTGGTCACGTCCATGATCTATGTACAAAAATTATAAAATATCACAAAATTAAAGGCGGGTCATGGAAGCTCTGGTGCAAAGTGCAAAGAACAAACACTCATTTAATACATAGATTATACTAGATAAAAATAATTTATAACATGAATACTTTAAGCCAAAGACATCACCGCTGTATGCCTTGGAAGCAAGCATATCAACAAAACAATGAAAATTTACTAAAGCCTTTAACATAGCAAACGCTATGTTACATCGTTAAAAAAGATTACTTTAGCAGTAAAATATGTTGTAAATAAAGTGAATGTAAATAATAGTGATCTTAGAGAGGAAAGCGTTACACTAAACAACTCACATTCTCAGCGGCCTGCCTACACGGCTGGCAGGCACATGGACCGTACCACAGAATAAATAAGGTGTGGCCGTACGCGAGATTGGAAAACATGTCACATTTCGAGCGGCAGTGGCTCTTGGCTCCCGGTCGCCGCGCATGCGCATACCTAGTGGGAGGTCGCTCAGCGAGTTTGGTCTCTGTCGTTGCTTGTCTTGCACCTGATGGTAGTGCTTAAGTATACCCTAACTTATTGATTGTTTAGGAATACCAGCCTTAGATGCGTTACCATCAAACCTAACATGATTTCTGTACATACCCTAAGGGTTTTGCTCGGTAACAAGTTACGGAAATTTTTTTAAGCATCCGTTTATTGTGGTATTACCACCGCTTATTGCGTAACATAGTAATTAAGTACATACTGCATTGAGCATAAAAACGTTTATATCCCTTTTAAGAATCTGAAAATAAGTCAGTGCCACTCTATATTGCCGTCCATTTCTTTTCATGTGTATTTATTAACTAGCATCGACGTCTTCATTTAATTTTTGGTGCTTAAACAATCATTTCTATCCGTTATTCAGTTCTTCTGTTTATAAGTTAAGGTAATTTAATAAGCAAGGCTCTATTTATATTTACACTAACATTACAAAAAGGGACTAGAAAGCTTACGTCATACTAAGACTTACGTTATAGGTAAATGCAACCAGCAAAATGACTACTAGGCTAACAGTTGCAAGTAGCTAGTTAAGACAGCTGCCGCTATCAACTAAACATTTTCCTAAATGAATTACAACAAAACTTATTTGAGGAAAAAATAGTTTCTAACCTATAGATGGCCGTAAATACCTGAAAATGGAATGTGGACGCTCTGAATTTTGCTACAGACCGTTTCATAAACCGTGGTAGTTATTTTAATCTCTGACATGATAACCTACAAATTACATTTCGGTATCAGAAAATATTTGCCCTAATACATGTACAGTGAATAAGTAAAGTTGTGTTCCAGCCATGAAATAATTTGTTATGTTGGAACATTCAATCGTTTATTGGCTATTTAACATTACTCTAATAATCAGCTGTCGATTATAGTTTAAACATTTCTTACAATAGCTATCGGGATAATCTCGGCTACGAACGACCAAGTGACGCATAATTTGTCAGTCTTCTGACATTGGAACTCGTATATTTAATTTTATACTAAAATATTTAAATTTAAAAAATAATATCTAGGCCTATGTTTGCTAGACGCCCCAGTAACTTATCTGAACATGTCTTTCTACATTAACAATTTACATCTCAATCTCACAGGTCATTTTTATCGAAGCGTTGTGTGCTCTCCGAACAAGTCTTTGCGCAAGTAAGAAACGAAAATTGTTTACTTTTTGCACACAATAATCAGACACTGTGACTAAGAGAAATCCTCGCTTAGCATACGAATCGTAATTTAGAGTGTCATGCGTGATTTGTAATATATGAAACAGCTAAAGTATTCCTAACAACTGTAACAAAATACGGCAACTTTCAAACTTTGTTTGTATGATTTTAAAAATTCCCAAAGGCGTTTCTTTCTATTAAAAAAAAAAAAAAAAAAAAAAAAAAACGGGTTATTTCATATTGCTATAACTAGCAAAATACCAACCTTATTTGGAAAACAGAAACAGTAGCATAGGTTAAAACGACAGGGCCACCGCTTATGTTTCATTGGGAAAAATGCAACGAAAACACTGTGCGCTAATTAAGTGCTCCACGCATATAAAGGCGATAAGATTCCTGTCGCGCTACCGTCTTGCCCATATGGCTTACCATTTTACTGCCACCAGCAGATAATAAAAAAACGTGGCTCGCGGACTTCGCTTCACCCGTGCGCACTATCTTCCTACCAAACATGAGTAAAGATTTCCATAGTTCCAGACATAATTAGTTATACAAGATGGACTGCAAATGGCAGAAAAGCTCGCGTGTGACGGTAGTCAGACTTAAATCAATAACAATAATTAAGCAACCATCGCAGTAAGGACGTGCAACGACCGTGAATGTTACGTTGATGAACATGTGTGAAGTGGTGATAAGTCATCTACTACGAATACAACATTATTGACTTTCCAGATTCAACTCCTATGCATGATAACACGTATGCAGGGTTGCACATCGCTGGTAGGTTGTGGAATTTCCGATGTACGTCACCGTGTACTTGCTAATTCGGTTGCCTACACGTTGGCATTGTCATAATGCTCCGACTTCGAGTGCTTATATCGCAGTAACGGCGTGTCTGAGCGTGTTCGGTCACGTGGACTTTTTTCATTCCTTATTTCAATCAGGTTCTTTATTCACTACGATGGTTCGCTACAGACGTACAGGAACAGAAATACATGCATAATAACGGAGGCGTCATGTTTCCCACATATGGGGTCGGATGAAGGTCACACTTTTTTCCCTGCATACGTATCGTCATGCAAATAAATTTAAATAATTAGGTCAATAGAGGGGTGACTGATATACTCGTTGTTCTTGCTCTAGTTCTGGTTACCGTACCCGTGAATTTGTGAAACATTTACATTACACCCTCCCACCTTGAGTAACTTCAGTAAATTGTGACATTGTAAGTGTTTGATGTAACGCTAGTTTTTTGGAAAAAAAAAAATTACCCTGAAATTTCTATTACACCGTATGTACAGTAAGATAGGTTTTGCGGTGTAACATATCTTGTATAATGTAGACAGTATGCTTCCTCAGATTGGATAGCATTATCTGAAGTCATACGAAACAGAATATAATATACTCTGTATCACGTACGAATGTATTTTTGTGACATCTTTGTAAGCTGGGTGACTACAGTTTTTACTGTGGTAAAAGAAAGTAGGTCCTTATACCGGGCTCGTTAACAGCTGGGATAGTCTTATTTCAATATATATGCAAACAAAGCATGATTTTTCCACAAAAAATGTTTACACATTGTTATCTTCAGAACTGTCAAACAAGTTCACTCGTTCGTGATGATAGGCCTAAATTTGTCTGTCTACACTGATTATATCGTCTATAAAATTTACTTCGCCTACTGATATAATTTCTGTTATACATTTCACAAGATAGTTTTTGTAATGAAGTAGTTTTCAATGACATAGACTGATGCTGAGGTTTGAGTTGTACGCCCATACTCCTATGATAACTGCTCCGTGTAGAGGCTTTGTGAATACAGTATACTCTCTCCGTCATTTGATCAAGAATACGATTCAAATATTTTAGTCAAAGATATATCTACTATCAGGATCTGAATTCTTTCCCCTTTCGTCTGCTACAAATAGACTAATAGTCGAGACCTTAGACAACATAATCTCCTGTTATTGCTATTTCGTGTTAAGTCTGTTTTAAAAGAGTTAAAAACATTTTATTTTCAGTCTGATGGGCAAGGGACACGTTTTATTAAATACTTACATTAAGGATGCCGCCTACTAAGCGCTTCAAATATGTCATGGTGTGTTTGTAAAAAGGCTTTTTCTACGGAAATATTACACGTGTGCCCATTGTACCGATGTACGAACAGATTAACACATTTCAGACAAGATAGGAACCTCATTGTTAAGACACTATGCTAACTGAAAATGCTGTTTCTAAGCCCTCCAACATGGCTTAAATCGGCCTTTTCAGAATGCCGTACTTCAAAATGTACCAACCGGATGTATGTGAAACTCAGATTGCGATGTCAAATGAACTTTTATACAGACTTTCCACCAATAATATTATATGGTTACGCCTCTCGCCTACTGGGCGTATGTTTGTGTGAGTGAGGTACCCAAAGTTTACTCGTTAATGAAAGTATCACTGTGATACATATATAATATACGAAAATTGTTGCTGGCCAAATGTCATGAAGAGGGAGGAGGGGTGAGTGACAATATATCGGCTGCGTAGTTGAAACCAGGACGCGAACGTGCTACTCAACGACCTAAGAATATGATGCAAAAGTACTCCGTACTAAAATATCATGGAAATATCTGAGTTGCATATTGCCTGCAAATGCAAAGAAAAAAAAATATCACTAAACAATTTTACGGCAAAAATATTTTCCCTTACTGTGGGTTAAGCCGTCCGTGAAGTTTCCAAAACATATGTGCCGAATCGCCAACGCGAAATTAATGTGAAATTAGTATAACAGTAATAATACTGTTTTCTTTATAACCAATTACAACTCACAGACACCACAATATGTAGAAGCAGTATTTGGCATAAATATTACAAAATTTATTTCTTACTCTACACAATTTCACAAAAAAATAATCGTACGGTGTAACGGACTTTCAGTTTCACTAAGATTTTTGCATTCTTTTAAGTCACTCTCAAGTATACCGTCAAATAAGCTTTGTTTAGGCGGTCTACACCTAGCTGCAACTTTTACAACTTCTACGCCCAAACTTCAACATCGCGTTTATCTTGCCGGAAGTGACGTTTTGGTTGTTACAACCAAAGCGTTCAGGCGGCGGGTGTAACTGCAACTTCCACACCCGGGTGCTACACCTTCTCTGCGAGGTGGAGTAGTTTAGGTGTAGAAGTTGTAAAGCGAAATTCGGCGCTATTTTCGAAACGTGTTACAAGTAGCTGTGTTGTTTTGAGAAGTTGGCTTTCCAGTTTTGAATCAGAACAGCTGCTATGTAGTAAAAATAGTATTCAGTTTCATCTGGGAGGTGTGAAAAACAAAACTGCTATTTGTATTGTTATTTTTGGCAACGTTTTGTGGGTTATGTTACTATTTGTTATGAATATGATTATACCAACTCGTAAAACTAATACAATTAATTTAAGAATGGAAATTTTGTTTCCTGTAGAACTATAGGGGCTTATTCATAGTCGTTTTTGACCCGGACTAGTGCGGGATTATCGTCGGACTAATTTTTGTCTTATTCATAGACGCGGACTATGTCTAGTCCGACGTTACTTGGCATTTATGAATAAGGTAACACTTGGTCCGGACTATAGGACCAACCCTGGACTAACTGGCACAAGATGATCTCTAGATCATCTCGGAACTATCTCACGACTATGAATAAGGCCCATAGCTGTTATGTGACGTGCGAAACGAGCTGCATAAAGGTTATACAATAAGGTTATAGGACCAAAATTTAATTTTATTAAAATTCGTAATTAATGCAAAACACTGTACATATTTGCTCAAATAGGTGCTGTAACAGAACATTCATCAACGGATTCATCCCCTTTTATTTTATTTATTTGTAAGCCTCCAAAATCACACAACATTTGTGTTAGGATTTGTCAGAATACAGAAATACAGATATACCTTTGCATGTATTAAAATATCTCGCAATATTTGCATTTACTGTCATATCACTAACACAGAAAATAAACAAAACAATTCACACTCAACTACACCTAGGCGTTCAGGCGGACTTTCTGCACTTCCTACACCTTTAGTCTCTGACCATCTACACCCACTACACCCAACTACACCTCTGGGTGTAGAAGTTGTAAAAGGTACAATCCGCCTAAACATAGCTACAGAAAAAAAAAAAAAAAACTGAATATCCTTTACGAAGTTAATTACAACAGTCTTACCATCAATTTGTTTCTTGATTTTCTGTAGAACTTGTGATTTATCATTACGAACACAGAACAAAGCTGGTAAGGATAAATTCTGGTCAACAAACTTAACTTAGTCATGTTTAAAAGACAAAAAAATATATATATATCCTTTCTTATAAGAGCCCATATTCCATGAATAGAATGGCCAACGTCATAAAATTGAATTGCAAATACCTTATGGCAAATACCAATGATCAAGAAACAGAGACACTGTGATTATTTTCAATTTACTTATAATTTAATTGTTAACCCGGGAATTAATAAGTTTCTCATAACAACAATCTAGCCCACTTAAAAAGAGCATTTAAGTTGTAAAATAAGAATTACATAATAACATGGCATATTTCATTTTTGCAGAATAAAAAATTTTCTACGCACGTCACACTCCCGTCTAGTCGACGTTTCATTTTTATGTAAATGCTTTTTACGACTTCGTCGACAAAATTGGATAAAGTGCTAGAATTTATTCAATAAAGTTCACTGATAAATAATTAAAAAAAAAAAAAAAATGTAAGGGCGATGGCCCACGGCAGGCTTTGATTTACAGCATTTTACCTGTACAAGTTTTCAAAAAAGCGTACCACGATTTTTTTTACATTACTTTATATAATTTTTGTATTGTACAGCTAGATAGTAAATATTGTCTGATATTTGCTGGAAAATAATAAATAGCATTATATTTAATATATCCCAAGAAATTTAACACAATATTAAGGTAATTTACTATCTAGCACTGTAAAATGAGTAGGAGAAAAATATTTAGGGTACGAAAGGTCTCAAAAGTGGGTAGCTAGCCTTCTCGAAAACTTGTTGCGTGGAAAATATTGAAAATCCAAGACTGTAGTGGGTGCTCAGTTCCCCTGAAATATCGTGTGGAAACGGTATTCGATGGCAGAACATCACACCCTTGACACCTAAACTGTGGGCTCGTAGGCGTCTGTATAATGAACCCTGACAGATGACATGAAATGAAGCCCACAACTGAAAAGCGACAAAACGAGAAGTGCCGGGGAAGTGGGAGTTTTCCGAAAATAAAAATCTCGCTGGACAACGGAAATGCCTGCCTTATTTCACACATGCAAAATATCGGGGACCGACCCTGCCGGGGGTCGAACACGGATCACCTTGGTGGGAGGCAAAAAGCACTGGCCACTGTGCCAGTCGTCACCAGCATGAAAATATTTAATTAAAATGTGCTTCTCAATACGTTTTGCCTTAAATTGACTTTCAAATATTCACTCCGCGTTGAAAGTAGTCCCTAAATTAACATTTCAGGTGTATACGAAGGTTTGTAGGTATATGTGCACACGTTGTTCTATACTTATATTTTCTTGCTAAGTAAAATTGTTAATTTTAAATTCCATACGACTTTATAAGTGCATGCCATATAGCCTACAGCACTGAAGGAGAAAACCAATTAATCAGAAGTCTTATAACTCTAATGAGATGTGAGCTGTGTTTCAAAATTTGCATTATTTCAACAAGTTTTGATGCTTGGGAAGGGGTAATGCGTATATATGTGCCCTTCAAACGGGTCTATGGATTCCCAGCAGCGAAAATTACACGCAATTCCACCGGGACTGAACCCAGTTTATATAAGGCTTAACGTCTCGTCGACATCGATGTCATTAGAGATGGCGTCACACAACTTTGACACAATGACAGAAACTGGCAGAATGAACCATTCCAGGCCAGCATCCCAGTTTACATAAGTTTCCCACTCGTTGTATGACAAAAACTCCTGTAACCACTGAGTTTAATCCTATAGTAACAAAAAAATAGGAATGTTAAGTTAATTTGAAATAACATCTCTAAAAAATTATTTAACAAAATATTTTAACTATTTTTATAGCTTCCATTACTGATGTACTATTGTCATCCACTTAATGGAAGTTGTAACGTTTGCTTACTTCTGTTTACATGCTTAAGCAGTTTAATAATTTAGGATCTTTTGATACATTTTCGTCCCTTCGTAACACCTTGGCGCTACTTGGACATTTTTGCTGAACACTTACACGATTTAGAAACGGCATATAATACACAACATTCTTGAACACTGAATGTTACTTGGCTACTGTCCGCGCGCCAGCTCTGATGGACAATGCGTACACACCAGGGACTCGAGCTGGCATGCGCACAGTACGCGACTATGCCTAGTTTGGCAACAATGCTACAGCCAGAAAGGAATAGTGTGAGGGAAAGAGACTGGTAACCGCCCCGGGGAGGGGTGGGAGAATGCAAGAAGTAGGCAGGGATGTGAGGAGTTGGCGAAAACCACGTGATCAAGCGTGCGAGTGTGCTGCTCTCCTACGTGATTCTGCGGAACTATTTCAGCTACGAAGAGAAGATTCTCTAAACAAGCAACAGATGTGCTAGTATCGGATACCTACTACAAGATGGCGGGGACTAATTTCCCTTAAGTCACACAGGAAGAAGAGTAGTGAATACACTGCACACTATTTTGGCGCGCAGCGAATAGAAGCGATGCTGTTATCGTCGAGTGTGGAAAGCTGAACCTTATCGCTTCACTGTCTCTGCGCATCAAACGCGGAAAATTACATTCAGTGTATAGCCCTCTTTAAAGACCGCGAAAACACCATGTACGTCCTACGCTATTTTCGACAAAAAAATATTAGATAAAAAGGGTGGACCTGAAACGGGTACAGACGTGTGTAGGGCCTACTATTCTTTGGATGCTATTACTACGCAGACATCACTAACGCATATTGAGTAGTTTTCTAATAAACCTGTGTCCGCCTTAGCCAAATATTGTTCAAGGACTGTTGCTCAGTACACTGATACACAGCCGCTCTTTGAGGAAAGCCGCTTTCGTACAGTTCAAATATTTCTTGTCTTTCTCGCCAGATGGAAGCACTTCACAGGGGACTTGTAGTCAACCTAACACATCGTTACATACATTTGATTTTATGTCTAAATTTCGTGAACCAGTTTAACAAACTGCAATATTATTTCTTATAAAATTCATTTAAATGCAACAGTATGATACAGTGTAGTATTTTTGTTTCAAATCGTTGGTTTAAGTGTCTAAATTTGCTACTAAAATTACATAACAAAAAATTATGAAAAAATGCATTTACATTATGTAAAATGCATCAGTAAACTGTTTCAAACAATTGTTTTTAAAAACCGAATGTGACACGCAATTTCTCGTACTTTAATCTAGCAAGTGAATGCAGTAATTAATAAAAATTTTTATTCTGATTCTTGCTGTAATGGCTGCAAAATTAGTATGCAAAGTTCGTTTAGTGTTAACACATATATTAAAATAAAAAAAAAAAAATTGTTTCTCCAATACTTGACATTTATGTCTACTACAAAATAAATAATTTCAAGTTCATTTTAACATTATTTATTTACGGAATAATCCCCCTTAAGGAAGAAAATCGCGAATGAAAACAAAAATTTCTTAAAAATTAACTTAAGGAAGGGGAAATAAATAATGCATTTACAAATGTGGTTCAGTACTAATTAAGATCTGCAATGCGTAAAAAATTGATTAGAATACCTTTCACCTTCCGTAAATAGGGCTGTTCAAACCTCCGATGTATGACATGTTGCTAATCTTTAAGACTTCACATTCTCAAAAAATGGGTAGGCCCTAATTTAATGCCAAGAAAAATGCTTTTGTTGTCCGACTTCATTATTTACTGAAAGAGAATATCATCCTAAACAATTATTTATGCAATATTAGCTGGTTCCTGCCAACATTGTTTGCAGGATTTTAAATTTAATGTGATATTTTTGAAAAAGAAAATTAAGTTTTGAAAAGTGATAAATGGGGCAAAATGAAGTTAATCGTCATTAAAGTCCATTTTAGAAACATTTTGAAAAGGAAAATTGTTCCACAAAATTTTGTACACATTCCATTCTGCTGCTCTGCCCCGTTTAGTCTCCCATCTCCATCAAAATATACTTTGTTTTATTAGACACCTTCACGGGCACACGCACAACTCACCAAAATTACTTTTTCACTAAATTAAATTTTTTTGGGCACCTCGTTATGCCTCCATACTCCATATTTATACCCCCTGCTGAACAATAGCTTTCTTTTTCTGCTGAAAACTTTGTAGATGCATGCACAACTCACCAAAGTTATTCAGATTTTCGGATATTCCATTCTGCCTCTTGACTCTGTTTTGACACCCTGCTTCTCATAAAAAATGGCAGTAATCAACGTGGGTGCACTCATCACTCACATAAGTTTATTTGTGTACTACATTTTTGGGTTTCCTGTTCAGTCCCTCTACCTCATTTTGCCATATCCTGCCCATTTATTTTGCAGAAATTTCATCTCAAATGGATGACTGGTATAGAACCACATAGAAGATGAACAAAAGATTTTTATGACATGTTGGCAGTCCTCTTGTAGCATTGCCCACGTGTATTACTTGTAACATGGAACATTTGCTTCAATTGAAGGACTTTTTGTACCTATGTCATATTAGGAGCTTGGCCATTAAAGTGTTAGGATGCAGGTCGAGCTTACTCTGCAGCTGGCTATGTAATTATAACTGTCGTGTGAAAAACTGTCCCAGCTTTATTTACAGTCATAGTAAGTAAAAACAGACATTGAATATGAGAGTACAGTATTCAGGTGGTACAGGTTGTACACCTGGTACGATGACTCATTTACCTCGAGCAAGGCCATTGATAACAGTGCCGTTTAAGTTAATTAAAAATAATTTAATATTCAGTCACTGCGCACATAGCTGCACAACCATATGTAACAATATAACTGAAGAATATTAACGCCCCTAGAAATTACTTCTCTATGGCTGCTCTTGCATTTTCGAATATCAAAAAGGTTTACCAAGACTACGTTCCCCCTACTCCCGAGTATTAAGGAGTTATTTTCTCAGTATAAAAAATGAGAAAATTATTACTCGTATTTACATAAGCATCATTCTGAAGCAAAACGTATCTCAGTGTCTCAACTGGTTAGGTAGATTTCATGGGGTTAATTGAAAACCAGTTTTACACTTTTACACCTCATTAGTGATCGAATTTCGCAAAATCTTTACATCATATGTTAAACAATTGTATATGTATTCATTTTAAGTGAAAATAATGACCACAACCCACTGAGTCAAAGCGTAATCAATGATTCATTAAAAATATGTAACATTTAAGTGGAAACCGCGACAATAGCCCGTTGGGTTCAAGATATATAGAAAATTAATTGAAAACAGCTTTTATCAAGTTTTACCACTTTTCACTCCATTAGGTGTAAAATTTACAAAATAAATACACTACATCTCAGGCTCAAGTAAGCATTTATCTTACACAAAAATTGCATAAATATCTTAAATCCAGTGTAATCAATAACTGTTGGTCATAAATCGAAAACAAATTTTACACTATTTTACATCTTTGGAGTGGAATTTGGAAAATATCCTGAAATAGTATTTAAGAGTCTGTACGTAAACATGCCGGAAGGAAACATCACAATTATATCTCGACTCATTCAATACCTATGAAAGAATAATTTAAAACACATTTTATGTCTTATCTTCTCCTTAATTAAAGAATTTTGAAACGTCTTGATGCCCTTCATGTACATCTGAATACCTTTATCTGATTGAAATAAAAACCCTGACGATACCCTATTGGGTTAGAGCTTTAAAGATATGGTGTATTAATACGCTGTGACTATTTTCTACTGTAACAAAATTCCTTTTGTTTTCATAGTTTTTTTATAATGGCATATCAAATGTCGAATTTGTATAAAATGGTTTTATACTAGGAAGGAAAACCAAATGACTGACCGAAATGAAATTATTCACACTGACGTACAGTGTCACAGGTTTCATCAAGACCTGTATAAAACAGACATTTAATTTTAAATTTAGTAATTTTTTACAATTAAAAGATAAAGTTCAGGTTGGTTTTTATACATGTTATTGACGTAGCACAAGGCACTGTTCTTTAGTGTAAATTATTTCATTTCTCTAAGTCAGTTGGCTTACCTTGCTAGCACAAAACCATTTAATGCAAATTTTGACTTTGACATGCCACTATACACCAACTATCGAAGCTAAGAAATTGTCATTATTGTAAAAAAACAGTCGCAATGCATGTCTACAAAACAAACCATATCTCCCATAAATATTATTATAACAATTGAAATTGCTGTGAATTGCTTCCTTAAGATTTGCACCTGCTAAAATCTTTCATGATACAGATTTACTTAACTTTTATGAAGAAATCATCTTGCAATGTTTGTAATATACTTTCAACGTCATATACATCCAGTCTACTCACACCAACGCATGGCAGTCAGAACAAGTTCCCAGTGCTTTACTTAACCCCAAATAACTACAGTATTAGCTGTCAGAAAATCACCAGTCTTCCCCTTGATACCCAAGTACGTGTATTTAATAGAACTAACAGCATTACCCTTTTACGATTTATTATTATAGGCAGTTAACTGTAAAGTTAGCACTTCCAATATCAATGCCTAGAAAATAACTAAAATTTTTTTTGTTATTGCTGCCTCAGACATAAACTTTAAGTGTTGTCCATTCTATACATATGCTTTTATTATTTCTTATGGTAATGTAATAATGTAACCAGAACTTTACAAGTGTTGACTTGGTTGTGAACCACTTACACTAATATAATCTGGCGTACATGCTAGGTGTAAAACATGGAGGACAAACAACAGTCTAATGCAACAAAGGTCACTGTTAAGGGTGCCGTCTACTAGAATCGTGAAGAGGCGCGCAGACCTTTAACAATCCTGATTTCATTCGAAAACCATTCAACATGTTGTCACGCGGTTAGGCTATGAAAAGCATTTAAGGATTTTAGTACAGGTATATAATTTTGCCATTAACTGTTATCGTTCCCAACAAGTATTTTTTTTGAGGGTGAAAGTGACCGAATCGAGACTTTTGAGGCTGATTTTTATGTAAGAGTAATCATTTTCATGATATTCTGAATATTATAGACCTGCAGAACGACTCTTTCCCTTTCGTCGCGTAAGATAAACCATAGTAAAAACGGTTTGGCGGGAACCTTGCACGCTAGTTCAGCGTTTGGCTCGTTGAGGCGACGCATTTGATACGCGCTTCAAGGTCGACCTTACTGCTCCGTCGCTTTTGAGCCTCTCACGCGCGGGTAGACGGCGCCCTTAACATTTTATTCTCTCTCTAAACTACACATAAAGGCTTTACTTAGGCCTTGGTACAATTATAACACAATATTAATTTGTGGGTTGGATACTTATTTCATTTATAATAACGTACCTAGTTTTGAAGTAGGTGTTCCTTTAACTGCCACACCCCACAACATACAGTGCAGTATGAAATGTTTCACGGCTTTGAAACAGGAAAATAACAAATTAATTTATTTCCCTCATACCTTTCAAATAAAATCATGTAAAAAATTGTGCAGAAATGTATTGTTTTAGTTATTCTCTACAATAAGGGTCGTTATGATAATTTTGAACAGCATAAATAAAAAAACTTATTTGAACCACCATCCAATTCAGGAGCAGTGGGCCCCCCTTTTTTAAAGATTAGATTAATTTTATTTTGTAATTTTTTCTAATTTAACACTAAATAATTTTCAGACATAATTTATTTTAAAATTTTCTTACTTATGCAATTAAATTTTTTGTGTGTAAACTCCTTAAAAAGCACCATTTTGCATCTCCAAAATCAAAATTTCCCTGGGGGAGGACCCCCTCTTTTGGCTTGGGGTGTACGTATACACACTTTTTAAAGCATAGCCCCCCCCCCTCCTTCTTCCAATGTTGGATCCGCCACTGATCCAATTGCTGGCCAATTGACATGGAATGGCTGTGTTATTAATGTAGACTGTGCAGCAAGCACTTTTATTTCCAAACTGTTATTCAGTTTTGAATAATTTTTTTTGTCTACCTAAACTACACCAGACCTCAAATACAGACAACTAAAAGACGATTTGTTTGCCAATAGCAATGCATTAAAATAACTGTGCTTACCAAATTACAGTACACTTTAACATTACTTTTTGTTAGTACCACCTATAGGCAGATATATGTATTACTGTGAAACACAAAGTAAAAATGTAACAATAGCACGGTAGTACAACTTCATACGTTTGTATAAAGTTTTAAAGTGTATAATGGAATGTCGTGTAATAAAATTCTTATGTATACTTCAACCTGTTACTTTAAATAATGTTACACATCAACCAAATATTCATAAGCTATTCCTTTTTAGAAATAAAATTCAGGAATGCATTATTACCCATTTGCAGCTCTTAAATACGAGTGTGTGTGTGTTTATATATATATATATATATATATATATATATATATATATATATATATATATATATATATATATGCCTTAGTGCTAGTGAAGAAAGGAAGTGCAGCTACAGAATGAGTTTGGATACAAGCATAGTGAGGCAAGTGGCCTCGTTACTACGATGCCACTGGTTGTGATGTAAGGACTGATTTTTGTAGTTCCAGGCATGACAGATTTAGATTGTATATTTCAACCCACTTTGTCACCTTAAAAGATTGAACACATTTTGTTGTTGCAACAAAATAAACAAACATGATACACCTATACATAAATATTTCAAAAAATACAAATTTTGTCCAGGCTAAATTAAAAATTTATTTCAGTAGTTTATTTTTTTAATGTTGCGAGTATGCCCAGGATACCTCGTGCCACTACAAGGATTCTCCTTGCAACATTTCAGTTATGATCCCGACTATCGGCTGGGGTGTCCGTCCATCGCCAACCTGCAGCCTGTAGGACTAGAGAGGAATGAGGGATGACGTGAAACGAGAAATCATACAACACAGCAGCGATGGAATGCAAGGACACGGAAAATGTGTGTACCCGAGAACACCCGCCAGCCACGCATCCCACATACAAAACATTTGACATATATCTTTATCTACATTCTGTTGATACTCAATTGTGCATAATATGGTACACTGTGTCTAGCGAATAAGGATAAAACAATACATAACGTTCAATTACTATCGTTTAAAAAAAGTCAGTTTACTAGTCAATATTGGACATCACCATTACAAAATTTATTCTACGTAGTAATAACGTCTTCCCCAAAAATTGTTTTATTAAACACTAATTTGATAAACACTAAAAACATTTAGACTGATGTTTGCCAGACACTGCAATTCTAAGACAAGTGGAAATATTTTGATACAATACCTAAAGGACTCGCTTGGTAATTGACTTTAGTTTTGGAAAATAATGAAATTTGGCAGCAACATCACAATACAAAACATTTTCAACAAAGCTTGAGAATTTCATTGTATTATTTGCAAGTTGAATTTTGTTACTATCCTCCAGTAAAACAAGGTACACTTTTGGAAAAACTTACAATAAATCTAACACTTGGCAAGTGATTATGTTAACTTTTACAAATTTCCCCGGCAATTGAATTTCCTAGTTTTCAAGGTCGCTGGACAATGACACACACTCAATCGTAAGTCAATTTGTGATGCACAGACACTTGTATACAAATACTCAGTTTTAAAACAAAAACTGTTATTATTTTTAAATAATTGTATACATCCCTGTGTAATTTTTGCTGATTCACCATACATATTTAAAAAATTAATGTATGTAATAATTGCTGTATGAATCACCTCACATATCCGAAGGCATGATTTAGCCACATATCAATGGATAACGTATACTTGGTCACATGACATGCATAACAAAAATGTACTCTCATTACATACAACTTGTGAGGCTTAGCACAAAAAAGTAGAACATACATCATCTCCTAGAAAATTCACTGTAACAAGAGAAATAGTTCCACAAGACTTTTTGTGCAAGATCAATATCTTGCTTGTGTTACATTTAATTTGCACGAGTAAAAGTTTCTTCCAACTACTGTTACCGACGACTACGCTTGCCTTGCATCTTGTAGTCTTCACAGGACCGTTTTGTTACACAATTCAAAGAGTAACAACATTAATCTATTACAATAAAAGTTCAAGTAGAAACTTTCAATTCATTTCGACTTAGTTAACTTTCATTTGGATGACAGACAATTCCTACAGGATGGTACACATTTTCCGCCCGTGAAGGTATACCCTAAACAACGCGAGGCCAACAGAATGTTCATGCACATACTAGCCGTAGTAACGTCAAAATTTAGGATGTGTTTGTTACATTTGAATAAATGGCGCTTTGGATGAAAAATGCATACACCCCACGGACTTTGAGCATATCATGGCAAAGACAGTACTTTTTACACCCCTCCATAAAAAATGTTGTTTACCCGTTCTTACCTTTCCACCACTATTCAATGTAATTATTACGTGTAACTTGACAAACACATTCTAAGTGTGAGTCCTCCAAATAACGAAGGTCTAATACAGCAGTTTAAAAAACCCAGGTATTCTAAACAATAGTTTTGACCAGTTTTCGGAGCAAGATTTTTCCTTAATTAGTAATTTTTCAAGGCCAGATCTCTAATGCAGAATCATCATCTACTTAATTGCATCATAAGAGATTATGCTCAACGAATGAGTCACTCTGGGAAAATATTTGCTCTTAATAGATGGCAAATACCATTATCTAAGAGTTGCTTTTTATTTTCAATATTTACTTTCAAACACTTGTGAATTTTGATGGAGTTTCCAATGTTTATTTATATATACCAGGCACTCTTAATTACCATACATACAGAATACAATACTGTACATTTAACAGCGACTCCAACTTTTATACTGATGAGTGGCAGAAAGTTTAAAACTGAATGAAAAATTTAGCTGGATTGTAACAAAATACCAACGACGTTAGTGTCCGAGATCTTCATACTGCTGAACTTCTTTACAGGCAAATAAAATAGAACTAAAAAGGGAGGAGAAAGTTAGAATGTAGTTCACTGAGGTGCCTACTATGTATCACTAGCGATGACACACATCTGTAAACAGTGTCATAGCTCCCATATAACCTGACGCCCTTCTCTGCGGCTATTGGGTTTATACTGGTTGCGTAATTGCTTAAGATAAATTTAAGTCTCAAGAGGGATATTAAGATATAGAGCATGATGGTTGGGTAATCCATCTTGAGTTAGAGCTAATCGTGACCCAGTGAGTGACTACCAAGTAAGCCAACAGGAAAAGCCATAGTAATGATGGCACAGAGGTGAATCATCACATAAATAAATGGGGAAAGGCATAAGTCACTTGCCTTAGATTGATTATCACAGATGTGCAAGTAGGTTTCATTAAAGGAGAAGACCATTTAAATTAGGTTTCAAAGAATGTGTATATTCACAACAGAACACGACACTTGATACGTACAAGTTATACATCTGCATGGACATAGTACACAGGATTGATGATCAGAGTTTGGGTCATTCCCAATTTTATACAAAGCTCCACAATGGTTCGACACAAGATACAATAAGGTTTGCGACATGAGATACAAAGGCTTAAGCTACAACGAGACATAGGAACTAGACAAGGCGCTTCGGGCCATTTCAACTTGAGATACTACACTCTTCAATATTAGACTAGGCACTTCGGGCCGTTTCAACATGAGAAACAAAACATGGCACTTCGGACCGAGACATACTGGAACAAGAATGAGAACTGAGACCTTGCTAGTGGCAGTGAGTATTTGGCAATCAACTCTTTGACCCTGAGGAGAGCTATAACATCTACATAACTTCCAACTATTGTACTGCTAGCGACTCAACTATGGCGCTGCGGGCCCCTCTCAAATAATTGACAAAGTTCGTACTGGTAAGGCTTTATGGTGATCAACTCCTTGATCCCAAGAAACTTGAAATCATTAATGTAACTTCTGAAATATCTAAAGACTGATTAAGTGTATCCACACTACAAAGTTTAACTCGGTTACATTTCCACGTCTGTGGGTTAACAACTAGTCACATGGGCTTTGGCTTCCCCTTAGAGTCGTCCTGACACTCAGGTAGGAATGGGGACAAGAAGTTTTGGTAGGGGTGAAGGATTCACCATCAGACGAATTTGAGGAATAGTATCACAGAGGGCACCTCGCGGACATCAACCCTCTGTGACGGACTGTTGTGTGAGGGGCTGGGGTACCTTGCGGACTTTAACCCCAGCATGTAAGTTAGGAAGGTTGACGCCCCGCCGATTCTATTACGTTTTTTTGCGCTCGCCCCCCGAGCTTGTCCCTTTTGAGGTTAGGCCAAGCAGGCACACCGCCCTCAGGTCCGCACCACGCTATTGTGTGTACGTAATTTTTCCGATGCCTATTATATGTAAATACTAGTCTATATAGGTTACCTTGCATTGTAAAATAATCCAGAATGGAAACCACGTGTTTTTTTGTTGTATAAATGTTTTCACGCTGTATGTAAACAAACGAACGAACTTTAAGATGGCCATG
>PNEQ01037340.1:0-18547 GCA_003012365.1 Medauroidea extradentata
ATAAACGAAGTATAGGCAGTATAATAATTTTTAGGACATGACAGTATGAAATACTAAAAAAAAGTTTAGCTTTAAAGGTACCAGTATCATTAGCTGGAGAATTTATTTCTCCAATATTTACATTACGAGTAGTACCGTACGTACTTACTTCACCAGTGAACAGCAGCGAACACCCCAGCAAATAACATCTGAAAATGTACCTACAAAAATGAATGGAGAGCTCAACTATAAAAAAGCAAACTGAAACCGGAAATCAAATCAGATTTAACGTTTAACGTTTCCAAAACTTCATCCTGGCATGCGCTAGTCCTGGCAGTCGAACACGTTTACTCAATAGCGTGACCAGCATTTGTATTTGGGCAGGGGAGGTGGAATTATTTTTAAGGAACACCGACCATTCTCTTTAAAGTGGGGGTTAAGGGGATTGTCAACACAGATAAAGAAATACACGATGTTCAAGTCCGTAGAGAGACAAACATAGATTCTAACCACTATCTTATAGGAGTTATAATTAAATTCACACAAAAAAGAAAATGCAGAAAGAAAACACTGCTACTTCCCAAATTCGAATTGAAAATCTATCCAAGAATCAATGAATGGGAGAAACAAACTACAAACAATTTGAAAGATTTCTATACTAAAATTATATATAAAACAAAAGAGCTAATCCCACAAACGAAATTTCTCGAAGTCAGGAAATAAACTGCCGAAATACTTAGAAAAATTAAAAGAAAATATCTCAATGAACAGCTAAACTCAATTGAAGAAGACTTAAGGAACCACAACACTCATGATTTTTACAAAACAATCACACATCAAATCAAAGGACACGCTTCACAAATTCTTTATTTCAGAAAACCAAATGTAAAATTTTTTTTTGTAGTGTAACAATGTTGTGTGGTTATGTGTACATAAATCTTTAAAATCATAAGTGGAATTCCAGTTTATTTGTAGATATGATGTTCTAATTGATAGTAGAAAAAAAAAAGAAATAATAATAAAAATAGCAAAAAAAAAACTTTTCATTTTTTACAGTGTAGCAATGTTGTGTGGTTGTTTGTACATATATCTTCAAAATCATAAGTGAAATTCCAGTATATTTGTAGATACAATGTTCAAATTGATAGAAATAATTCAGTGATTATAAAAATAGCAAAAAACATCCTTTTTTACAGTGTAGCAATGTTATGTAGTTGCTTGTATATAAATATTCAAAATCATAAGAGAAATTCCAGTATATTTGTAGATATGACGTTCAAATTTATAGTAGAAATAATTCCGTAGTTATAAAAATAGCAAGAAAACATTACATTTGTTTACAGTGCAGCAACGTTGTGCGGTTATATGTACGTAAGTATTGAAATTCGTAAGTGAAATCACTGTATATTTGTATATGTGACTTTCAAATTGATGGTAGAAATAATTAAGTAATTACAAAACTAGCAAAAAATATATGTACAATTTTTTGCAGTTTACCAATAAATGTGCATGTGTGTGTCTGTTGTGAGCATAATACGTAATTTAAAAAAGTATGTGAAACTTTAGCATATTTGTGAATGCAAAAATGATATTGATAGTATAAATTAAAAAAATATTTATCAGAATTATAAAAAAAATTTTTTTTAACAGTGTATCATTACAAAAAAGTTAAGAAACGATAAAAAAATGGTTTTATAAGTTAATCACATTTTAAAATTTTTAATAATTATTTATTTGTAAATTTTTAGGCTATGTGCAACAAGTTCTCATCTCATATATATATATATATATACACACACACACACGTGCACACACACACACGTGCAGACACATGCGCAGACACACGTGCAGACACATGCACAGACACATGCGCAGACACACGTGCAGACACGCATGCAGACACGTGCAGAGACATGCGCGCACACACGCACGCACACATGCGCACACACACGCATGCATAAGCACACGCACATGCGCACACACACACATACACACACGGTGCATATATATACACGCACAGGGTGCGGAAAAATTACACGTCTTAAATGTAGGGGTGGCTTGGAGGTACTAAAACCTGAAACAAGTATTTTGAAAATAGGAACCATGGGTCAACGACTTAGCGTTAAGTTGTTACACGCGTCCGAAGTTACGCATCATGGATTGCCAACATCAAGGCGCGCCTTTGTTTACAAATGAGCCAGCGCTGTGATCCGTCAACACCTGTGCTTTCTTGCCGATTTTGACGAGTGAATTAACATAAAGTACCCAGAAAAATAAAAAAAGCACAAAAACAAAAAAGTAAACGTTTTACTTGGGATGGTGTTTGTAATGCAAGAAGACAAAAGATTACAATAAATGTTCAACGTTTCTTCCACCGACATCCCGGCAATGTTAACATAGATGTAACATTGATTGGCGAACACGTTCGAACACACCGGCCATGTCTCTAATTTTGGTGTACTTCTTCAACAATTCGCGCTACTAAATCTTCCTCGCTTTGAACAGGGGTCGCGTAAACAATGTATTTGATAAATCCCCACAAGAAAACATCAATGGGCAGGGGCGTTAAGTCAGGGAAACGTGGGGGCCACCTCACCGGTCGACCCCTGCCGATCCTCGTGTCACCAAATTCTTCTGTAAGATGAGCACGCATTGCCAATGAAAAATGGGCAGGGCAACGATCGTGCTGCAACCACATTTCGCGATGCACATTTAATGGCACTTCTTACGAAAGTTCTGGTAGCACCTCTTGCAGAAAAATTAAAAAGGCAATCCGTGACACGTAACTTCGGACGCGTGTAACAACTTAACTGTAAGTCGGACACCCATGGTTCCTATCTTCAAAATACTTGTTTCAGTAGCCCCAAGCCACCCCTACATTTAAGACGTGTAATTTTTCCGCACCCTGTATATATATATATGTGTGTGTGTGTGTGTCTCTGTGTGTGTGTGCGTGTGCGTGTTTTTTTAGACATGTTTTAGACACACACATATGTATATAACTTCAAACAATTCACATTAGGTTGTCAAAATAAAATTTTCCTAACTGTAATGAATAATACAACTTTAAAAAAACCAAATTTCAGTTTGCTAAAAAAAAACTCACTCCACAGGTTCTCTAACCCTAGATATAACCTCCCTCGGCAAAGGGTTAAGAACTTAACTGAACTTCTCAAGATGGGTGGCTTGTGGTTTTGAAACTTTAGGAGTAACATCACCCAGCTCGTCTTGCATGGCTATCTTCTGATGTGTGCAGCATCCTATTTCATTGCCAATTGATTCATACTCCAGTAATGTAGAAAAAGTGTTGGGGTTTAACAAGAATCCCAGTACAGTAAACTCTCATTTTACCGGACTATTTGGGAGGAGGTGTGGTCTGGTAAATAAGATGTATCGCGAAGTACCAAAATCGGCACATGAAAATAGACAACAAGCCAATAGATTTATAGCAGTGTGATATGCGTAGTAACGCAACGTGTTTGTTGTGGTCAAATCGCTGGAAGTGGGCGATGGGAAAGGTTTGTGCTGACTGGCGGGAGTAGAAAGATAAGCACCCGCCTTTGTCTGCTCATTGAGATAACCAAGTGTGGGAGGGCGGGGAAAGAGTAGAAGGAGAGGGCCAGGAGGCTGCTTGCCATCTTCTTGGTTTCATGTTATGTTGCGTGGTAACGTGTGATACGTTAACTTGAGCTACTGCTTTGTTTTTATTTCACAGTAAAGTGTTTATTTACTAAATATATAACAAAAAAAATTTCCATCTAAACTACTGCTGTTTGCATCGCAACGCAGTATCGTATACCGTGTCTGTGAGATAATAATCTAGCTGCCGTCCTTGAGAATTTCTGAGGGGCAAGGGGCGGTAATGCTGAGCATGAGAAAGGAATGTGTTGCGCTTGTTTATCCGCTGTAGATTTAATCTCTCTACACCTCGCACAATTACACCACACGAGTGTTGTTGATCATACACTGCCTCGTGTGAAGATGCAGTAGCAAGTGTCACGTGTTTCCTGGGTCCAACAGTGCCAATTTTATTTTCTTTAACATCATATTTCAACACAACTCTTTAACTAATTTTTTGCTATGCGAATGTCCGACTCAGTTTGTATCTTGACACAGTAATCATCACACAACTTAGCTACCGAAACACCGGCTTCTTAACTTTTATATTAGTTCAAATTTTTTGCTTGATGTCAAAGTTACTCTATTTCTTTTCTGTCCTGTTGCAGATGCCATTTCATTTTAGAAAACGAATAATCTTTATCACGCACGTACATCAACTGCGTAAAAATTTCAATTAGAGACAACAGTTGTTCTTGTCCGGACACGTCAAAACACTGATGAGCGACTAGATCTGCTTACTGTTTTACGCGGCTATCTGTGCATGCACCTGATGTCACTCACCAAAGCACAATAACCAGGTAGGTCTTGCGCTGTTGATCTTACAGTTCCGTAAAAAATTCAGGTAGACAATCATTCTTGCCCGCACATGGCACGTACCCCGATGCGCGATTTAAAAGATCTATATCTACCGTCTTACACGGCTATCCGTGCGCGCATCTAATATCACTCACCAAAGCACAATAACCAAGTAGGTCTTGTGCTGCAAGTGACAAGTAGACCTGAGGGAATAATTTTGTATCGCCTTATTTTGCCCGTAAATACAAAGTCCGCTGAATGGAGGTCAGATAAAACGAGGGTTTACTGTACTGCTACATTTTATATCGAATTTATTCCCAACAAAGTCCTCTTACTACACAGACCATTCTGTCCTAACAGTACTCGTCTCTCTAGTCCATTGGGTTGGCTGGCCCCAGTGATTGTTGTGGCAAAGATGCTAATACAGTGATTGTGTCTTTTAAACATTGGCTGGGACAATGCCCTTTCAACATCCGAGTCATTCCCATGTTTTGGCAACAAATTCAGTATTGTCTGTGAGCTGTTCTCATGTAGTGACAACTACGATAACTCCCGACACTCATGGGACTTCCTCTTCCATGTTAATGCCGTCTGTAGCTTAGTCATTAAAATATTGGCACTGTTACTGCTTTGAGGACTTCATTTTCAAGTTCTTAGCCAGTGAACTAAAGAATGATTTTATGATATGAATAAATACATTAAGTGATCAGCCATTAAGAATAGGAACAATCAGTACAAAGATTAAGAGATATGCGCTGTAAATATTTAGCGAGGGTCTGTGTTTTACGTTTAGTCTGTGTGAGGTGTATTTGAACAGATACAATTTAAAATGTCATTGGTAGATCTGATTGAGATGTAGCACTGCAAAAAGTGTTCACTGTGCATGTCCTGTGCAGTAACTGGACACCATGTAGAGGTGCACTTAAAAAAAAAAAACACCAAGTCATACATGTAAGTGTGCCTGGATGTATTATGACTTGAAGAAAAATTATAAATATAGTGATAAAATTGTACAGCAGATCTTAGAGGTTGCAGATGCCCATCCGCCCCCCCCCCCCAGATTTGGAGAGGAAACATCTCCAGTGAAGCTGAAAATACACAAAGGAAGTTAAGTGTGTTCTTACTGCAAAAAGATATTTATGATGAGAAAACCTTACATCAGCAGGAAGCAGTATGATAGTCCTGGTATGTTCCATTGTGAAAACTATAAAACTTAAGTTTGGGTGGCATAGTAACTTAAAAAGACACCATAGTACATGTAAAGGGGTCATTCCTATACCTGTTAACTGTTGAGGGAATTATGGTAGTTATGTGGTGGCAGCAGTTAGCCCCTATTGAAACAAAAATTGTTTCAGTATCAGTGAAGACTGAAACTGATCATTGAAATTTCAAAGAGGACTGATGACGATGCTTGCTAGACACTTGTGCAATTATTGTGACAATATGTTTGTGTATGAATGTGCGGTGCTAAAGCGGCAATGTGTATGTGTTGCTGATATGCCTAATGCTAATGGACTTGTACAATGAAGTCGGCTTTCCAACATAGTCTGAAGGCCTATGTCGCAACAAAATTTTCAGATGAATAGAAATTTGCATATTTCTTGGCAGTATAACTGAAAATTTAAAGTAGCATAAAAAATAATACACAAAAAATTTGTTGCAAGGAAGAAAAGATGGTTATAAAAGATACAGGTTGGAGCTCAGGTGCTATAGATAATCTATATTTGAGAACAAATTTGTTCTACTCATATCACAAATAATCAATGAACAAGATGGGTTAGTTTTCCTGTTTCTGATTGGATGGTTGCAGTTGCTTGACACCTAAAAAATAATCAACTAACTCTTTGCTCACAAGGGCTGGCTGTCGATTTGGAGGCCACATTGGGCGTAACGAGCTGTTTTGCTAATTTTGGCAACTGCTTTGCAGCCATGATGGTAATATCTTTCTCTGTGACTGAAAATTCCTTGAACATGGCGAGGAGCAATTTTCCAATCACAGCGACCACTTAGGCCATGCCTAGGACTACCTTGACCATACTGACCACATCTACAGCCGAGTTAGCTCAGTATGACACAGCTACTGCTACAAAGACTGAATTAATTTAGAGAAAGATAAGACATGACAGGAATATGGTTTTTTAAAAAAAAACTGTTCAATATTTACAAGAATTTCTGTGTTTTTGTACATGCAGTGTATAGATTATGTAATTAAATAAAACGTATATTTGAAAGATGTTTGCTTTATTTACCTTTTAAATATGACAATTTAATATGATGGGATGAATGATTTTAAAGGTTATACATTTACATAAATAAAATTATTTGATTATATTTACCAGAAATTAAACCTGTATAGTATGGGTGGAAAATTTGATTCTTCATTACCCTGATACACATTGATTCGGAGAAACTAATCAACAATCAGGAAACGTAAACAAGTATATTTTTTGCATTACCAATTAGTAATGACCCCTAAAAATGGGGACTTGCAAAATTTGGCATCTTTGAAATGTATATGTTCTCCTTTCAGATACTTATGGTTTTGTTTAATTATAATTTCTCTGTAATTATTAATTAGCCCAGGTGTGCCTTTTACCGGATTTTAACAATTTTTGCTGATACTTCACCGAGATTTCGTATATTCAACTAAGTTACATTTCGTAAGTTGCACCATGATGCAAATTGTGAACCACATCACATTCGTGGGTATAGATACACTCGCGCAGATATATTCATTTATCAACATATATTTTGCACTCAAAGCCTATTGATACATGCAGGTCGGTGGACAAACTTTACTCTGATCTAAATATACAGACAAAATGGTGGCAAAGCGACGAAAGCGGCTGCAGAAGTTTGAAGTCTACCTCATCGTACGTACATCTATAAATAAGTGTTAATGATAATGCATGTTTTTTACATGAAATGTTTTTTTGGGGTAGTGGTGAGTTACAATTCAGATTTTTGTAGAGGAAATGAATGAAAAAACATTGCCAAGTACATTTTGTTTAAACAGCAATATTGCAAAGAATAGGAACACACACAAATATTACTAAACTGTAGCAAAATGCAATTTTCAGCTATTCCAGCACAGAATGAATATCAATGTTTGGTTGAATAAACTGGAGAAAAAATTTTAAAACTGAAGGGAAGAAAACTCTGAGGGAAATAGTTTTATAAATAGGATTTTATAAAATATAATATTATAAAAAATTAATAATTTTAAGAAATTCCATTCTAATGAGTACCAGGCCTACGTCATAAGTATTGAAAATTAATATTGAGGCAAAGTCAAACCTTTTTGGTTATTTTTCACCATTTTGAAGGTGATACACAAACATTTTTTACCACTTTAAACTTTTTTGACAGTTTTAATGAACACATAAATATGTTACATTATGGATTTAATTTGCTTTACTAGGTAACAACATAAACTTTGATGTCCGCAATCTCGTCACAAGATACCGAAACAATACAGAATGAGAGAAAAGACCTGGTTTATTGTTAACAAGTACACTAGACCTACGATTCTACTAACAACCACGGTTCCACTGACGACACTTGTAAAATCACTACCTTCGTAAAATCGTTAGTGGCCTATTCAGCCCCCATCCCATCATCAAATTTTCAACAAGCATTTTCCTTCAAAGTGCCTCTAGTTGGGTCCCAAATCTCATGGCATTTGCAGGAAATTAAGAAATGGAATAATATAAATATAACTTTATATCAATTGCCAGACAATTCTGATCAAAAGTATACTGCTGAGTGGTACATATGACTGACTCGTGTCCCAAAAAAATTAGAAAACCGAGCTCCTGAGTGTCTTCTTGCAAGTAAATAACATGATTTCATACCATTTCACAGAAAAATAAGGTGAGTGATAGTTGACATGTAAATTTATATGAGTAGCCAAACATGAAAAAAGAGCTACTGAGTGTCTTCTCGCGAGTAAAAAGTTTGTTTTTAATTTTTTTGTGCTCGATACCAGATGATATACTAATTAAAAAATTTGCACCAATAGACAGAAGTCTTCAGAACAAAAAATATATGTGAAATTATTCTCCGTTCACTCTTAGTTGAGTTCTGAAGTAAACAACGTAATATCATTGCACTTCGCTAGCTTCTAATTGGCTCAATTTGTGCGTCGTGCCGACGTACTATTTCCAACCAACAAAAGTGTGTACAGTTGGCATCATAGGAAACAACAACGCCATATATATTAAAACAATATTGCGTGAAAATTTTGTACGTGTTATCGACATAGGGCAACAAAAAATACATAAAAACTTGATAAAAATATTGACATCATGTTATTACGGTGTCGCAATCCCGCGGCGTCGGTGCTGTCGCGGAAGAGTAGGAAGACAATTGCACAACCCCGCGGCATCGGTGGCATCGTAGGACGGCAGTAAGAGGGGGCTGGGTAATCAACAAGTCACCAAAAAGTGGCGGATTGCGGCAACAGTGGTATCCCAGGAATCCGATGACTCGAGGAGTTAAGTGGGTCTTAACACTTACCCAACACCTTACAAACTCCTGGATTCAGCATGGATTGCTCCGCCTCTGGGCGTAGCTGGGAGCCAATCAGAGGGGAGGATTTTGACGGCCTGGTGGGGGTGCGAAGAATGGTATAGACATCGAGCTAGCTACCGGGGGGAGTTGGAGTTGGAGAAGAGAGTCGACGAGAGAGTCTTCTGCTCGGGCGGTGACAGCACCTGGGGACTCTCGGTTCGAGTCTGGGTGCGACCCTCTGACTAGAGAACTAGCTCCAACGGCGGCACGAGCAGTGAGTTCTGTTGGTTTAGGGAAGGAGAGCGATCCTTTACCTATCTCCTGTCTCGCCTTACCCTAACCCTTCCACTCGCCTCTATTTCGGTATTGCTGTATTTCCTTGTTCTCTATTCTAATAAACTCTTGTTACCTTTCATCTGGCTTAATTATCTTCCCCTTCCCAGGCTAAACTTTGTAACAATGTGCAATTACAGTATACTTCAAAATTTAATTGTAATTGTCAAGTCATGACTAACAATTGTATTCAAATATTCCGGTATAAACGTAACAAAAATTTGGTACTACATGCAAAAAAAAAAAGTTGTCAGCAAAATGAGTGATTAAACTTACTGTAAAGTCCTCCTGGATTATTTTGTACTTCGTTTTGGAAAAATTACATTTTATAAATCACCAAACAATCTGTCGATAATTCACGACACATATTGTTCTTTTTATATATATAAAATAATGCTATGCAAGGTTTTTTTTCTTGCTTTATAAACATCACCACAGTTTGTTCAGTAATGAAGACATATATTCACGTTTCGAAAACCATGCAAGACTTTTCACTGTTCACGTCCAGCATCACATAACCTAATCCGCAAGCAACATAAATATAAACCGACGCGAGGACGGAACAAAATAGAACCAGGAACTTTGGTTCGGACCATGCGGCCGTGGATCGGATGATTTCGTTGGATGAACTGGAACCGAAAATGGACGAACATAAAAAAACATTCACAGTAACCACAACATTGACGCGTTAACGTCCAAAAATACTTTGAAAAAATAAAACATTACATCTGATTGTGACATTTCCGACTTATTTTTACTGTGGTAATTATTACTGAACTAAACTTTTGGTATTTTAAGAGTATCGCACATCTCTAAATACTGGCAAATGTACCAAGAAACTCGTACGTTTAACAGTCCGTCAGTCGTTAAATAACTCGTGAACCAACTGTACGGACGTGTCATCCGTTAACCATAATTATAGTAATAAACATATAGCATCGTAGATTGTGTTCGCAACGTTTGTATATTTTAGATATTTGTTAATAAAACTCTCTCATTAAGTGCTGGAGTGGTAAATTTATATGCACACGACAGATAACAAAGATCTATTTCTTATGCAAGATCACAGTACATGGCGGTCGGCAGCCAATGAACATGTTTGTTTATAATTTGCTTTGTTTATCCTAAAACTCAACTAAGAGTGAACGGAGAATAGTAGCTACAATCTCCCATTGAAACCAAAACCAATTTTAACGCAGTGGTGCACACATTTACTAGGCATACATTAAGATGCCACAATGCCATTATGTAAATAATTCACCAGAGTTAGAAGAAAAAAGCAGAGGTATTTATTCATTGCACTGTTTTATATAACTTTGACATTAGTTAAGTATCATCAAAACAATATTTGATACTAAGTTAATTTATAGTAAAAAAAGTATGAATGACCGTACGCAAGAGTAGGTAGAAGTAAAGTACAGGGCAGATACTGCACGACCATTCAAAAGATGGATGTAAACACTGTCAACGTGAGGTACATAAGACGTCCAGAACTAGCCTAGGAGGCCATACTACAGCTAAATGAGCGTATGGGCATGTGCTGAACAATGGGGCTAGTAACGGCCTCTATTTAGGCCCTAGTATGCTATAATGGCAGAGAAAGTAGGCAGAATCATAACCGGTGGCGGCGTACAGTGTGTAATTTTTGCAATCTAAAAGGAAATAATTAAATTTTCGACCAAACCTGAAATGGTAAAATTATATTTTTCCCTTATTGTGGATGGTTCCAGGTTCCTGAGAACATGTTTGTTTTCCTGGAATAGTGACAAGCATTTTGCTGGGATGTGTGCAAACATGGCAATCCTGGCAGTACTAATGGACAGCTATGGCTTACTCTGACAAGAATGTGTAGTTATCTTGGTCTGTATACGTCTCTTAGTATTTGCAGTATGACTTAAGTGGTCAATTACGAATGTTCATCATATTAACTTACGGTTGATGCAGTAAGTGATTAAAAATTACATTTTATTTATCTTGAGAACACATTTGAAAAGGTGAGTAGATTACATGTATATTCAACGCAATATTTAAAATCTGACAAGCGTTAAAGTAAGTTATTTAACATTATCGCAAGTTGTAACTTTATAAGAATCGAAGCTAATAACTTTGACTATTTGGAAACTGCAAAAAATTTTGCGCAAATTTGCGCACTTAAATTTTTTCGATATTTTTTAGAATGACGCTGCACATTTTTTGCAAATTTCAGCTTGACCTGTAGATTGAAAACCAGTAATATTCAAGTTTTGATGCCCTGCTTGACTTAATTTTGCACTAAGTGTGTAAGTCACTACAAACTGATGATGCTTTCAAGAGTATAAAGGTGACGGAAATAATTATTCTCAAACAGTAGACAAGAAACAAGAAAGGCTGCAAGGTACCGAGAGCGGTTTTTCAGTTATTATTTTGTCTGGCTTTAGAAAAAAACCTCTTCTCAAAGTGTATTTGATACACTCCAGTATAAATTAAAGCAAGAGAGAATCTCAAATTGACTTGACCGGTCTCAGAAACCCGAAATTGCATGTTGTAGTATAGCTGGGTTAGCCAAGGTAAAAGATCTACATTCAGTCAGCCATTAAGAAGAATTGTTTCTTGCTACTGAAATGACACAAAAGAAGGACGGTGAAAATAATGAGCAGCTATGGTAAGAGAAGATTACAAGTACAAGGTTAATTTATACATAAATTAGGTTTGATTGATGTGCCAAAAAAACTATGTAGTAATACTAATGATGGGAATACAGCAAGGAGATTTTTTAGACACACCGAAAAGTCTGCTGAAATAACGAATGTTAAAAAACAGTTAATCAAATCATTATGTGTAATTTTAGAATGAATAATTTCAGATTTTGCAATAAACTTGATAAGGTTTGACATCTACAATTAAAAGACGCAAGATCTATTCTTCATAAAGTATACAGTTGGTTTTCAATGTCTGTTATTAGCCTTCACAAAATATTATTTTACGGAAAGAATAATATATCATCTTGTTTTCTGTGAATGGTAAAAGCTCAAAAGGCATGGATCAGATATGTTAAGTTCTTCAGAGGACACTTGTGAGGAGTGAAATACTAGTGATTCTGTATAGGTTTGGTTTGTCTACTTGTGAATTTACACTTTCCTTAATATTTTACTAAAACGACATTGT
Source organism: Medauroidea extradentata (assembly GCA_003012365.1). NCBI lineage: Eukaryota > Metazoa > Arthropoda > Insecta > Phasmatodea > Phasmatidae > Medauroidea > Medauroidea extradentata. The sequence goes on from PNEQ01037340.1 coordinate 12,385, forward strand.
TACCAAAACAATTCGTAGCTTTGTTTGTTCACAGCCCTAACTAACTTTCGAGCTTTAAATTAATTCATAGGTTTTCACAAATATAAATATTTCGGATTACATAATTTTCTCATAACCATGTGCCAGTCACAACTCTAGTCATTTGGTGGCTGACATATTGTGCCAAACCATTTACAATGATAAACAAGAAAAATTTGAAAATGATAACTAAGGCACAATTTATAACATGAATTGGTTTGCAAAAAATAACATTTTACATAAATTTCCGATAAGACTGTGAGTCAAAATATGTACACATTTATGAATAATCAATATATACTTGTTTAATTCAATAAAACCTCGTTAGGTCTATGTGTTATAACATTATTAATGCATTTATGTAATTTTACTGGTAATCATTTCATCTGATTGGTTGAATACATTTTCTTTGAGTACATTAACTAGAAAGTAAAATTTCTGCTTTGGCATTCCCCTATGTTACTACTATCAAAATTTATTTTAATTATTTCTATAAATAACTAATTTATTGTTCAAAAGGTGGCCAGTGTTTGGTAAGGAAAGAAAATTGTCAATTTCTAGTAAAAAACTATTTTAGTACTATAAATATTTTAATTTGAATGAATAATTTGTATTGTAAATTATCAAATAATAAAATTCTGTTAATTTTTCCTATATACTTAATGTCGGGTAATTATGAAAACGTTACACTAATGAAATTTGTATAAATATATTTTTATGTTGCTCTGTGGTATCTAAAAAGAGTAATACCTTCACAATAAAATAACTGTTGTATTTTATTGTCAGGTGTGAAATAGTAAAGACTATGTATATTTGATTTGTGATTTAACTAATGTTTTCTTTCTCCTTTGCTTTGTATGATTACATTTTATAGTGATTTTTCTTAATATTCAGCGGTTACAGGCATATTTTTTACATTGCCAGCATTAGCAATGTAAATTCTTATGAATGTGATACAATTAGGCGATAAAGCTTTTGTACACACAGAAGTAACTGCTAATTGTATATGTATATATATTCATTTGATTGTTTCTTGTGTAATATTAACAGTGGAGTCACAATAAATCGGTCTTCTTTGTTTTAATAATTATTTCCTTCTAGATTGCCGGGATTGCACACTGTGTGGCGGTGGCTTACTTTTCAAACTGTCACCGCCACATTTTCAATGGATTTTTTTTTGTTTTTACTATTGTGACTTTCCAAGTAATAACTGTAACTCTACAACTTCTATTTTAGCACAGTGAATTAGATAACATATTTTTCAACAATTGTTAATTTAGTTTCTTACAATTTTTTCATAGAGTTATGTTATTTTTTTTAGGGTTCCCTGAGAGTCTATTGCTAACTTTATTAAATCCACGGCTCGTAAAATTGGGGTCTTGAGTAATTATAATATTTATTTTTTCATATAAAATATAATTAAAACAGTTTCTGCAATTTGCATAAGTGTTACACTTTTCTACATTTCTGTTTAGTTGCTATGTAGTCAAAAATGTGTAAATTTAAATAAAAAAACTTTTAATCTAAATGGAAATAAGATTTACTGTATGTTGAAAAATACCCTATTTCTTGTTTATTGTATGAACAGAGAATAAATAATCGAGATTCTGGTATCAAGTATTGAAATATTGGATCATCACTAATGTGTAGCTAAGTTGGCAGACGTATAGGGGGACCATTATACAGTACATGTATTTGAGTACAATAAGATATAAATATTAACAGAAAATGTTTTAAAATTAAATGAAATTTATGTTCTGTCTCTTCCATTTCTTCTGTGCCTCATATGCCTAAGGCATTATCTGCCTGCTTTAAGAACACATTGGGTTATGATGGTTTCACGACATCCAGTAAGGTAGTTTATGTTTAGTTGAGAATAATGGGAAATTTTGAGGAGAAAAAAAAAGGAAAATTTTGGGTAGAGTTTGGAAAATTTTGAAAATTTTTAATGGTGAATGACATCAGCCAAGATGGTGGGTAGTACAACATCCTAAAGCCTGTTTCATAAAATGTAAGAGACGGCCCAAAAGTACTTTCAGGTAGGTTTGTTTAAAATGTCTTAGCAAGGTAAAGTTGGATTCTTGAAAAATGACACGATGGGCAGAACGCCCCTTCTGGGTATATCTGAGAATTTAACAGTTAACTGGCATTAACTTGTTGAACTGATGAGAAATGTTATAGGTTCATGACAATGTACAGAACTACACTAATTTTCAGACAGAAAACTACTTAACCAAAGTTCTTAATAAGCAAAAATATTATCAGGACATTTCTATACATCCAGAAAGTAAAAACATGCTTATCGATAAATTTTCAAAACATGGTATGATGCATATGTAATTTACTTCAGACACATCCTTAGTTTCAGGAAGAGTATTGATCAACAACAAGTATGTTTGAATTCAATAACATATATTTAAGATAAATTAAACTGTGCTCAAATTTCCAACTGTTTCTGAAATTCGAATGTTAACAAAAATGGCATTGTCACAATGTGAATGAACTGCATAACTGCTCCAAATCAACATTTAAATTTCTTGGCAATTGATGTACAAGTGGAAACAGCAACAAATTTACAATAAATTACACTTATATTTTTAAGTACTCATTATAGGAGGATTTAAAATGAAGGCTCTAATTGAAATATTTGCTATATCTTATGTGTATGTAAACATACAACAAATTCATCTAAGAAATTTCATTTAAGTAAAAGACTACTCAAGTAATTAAGTTTTGTAAATATTTTTAATTACTTGTATTCTTAAAAACAAACATAAAAAATAGTGGGTGTTTTTAGAACTTCATAGTTAACAACTTAGCAGTTAATAACAATTTCACAGTTTATAACAACTTCACAGTAAATAACATCTTAAAAGTAAATATCAACTTTACAGTATATAACATCACAGTTTTGAACAATTCCATTTGTACAGCATAACTTAAATCATAGTTTTCAAACTATACAATTTGTAATAAATTAATAGTATATAAATATAAAGCAGAATAATGAAGTTAGGTATAATATTATTGGCATTTAAATGTACTTCAAAATTTGGCACATATTAAATCTTAAACTCATAAAAATTAATACAGTGAACCCTCGATAACTCGGACCTCGATGTCCCGGACTTCGGATAACTCGGACAGAATTTCAAAAAACCAAATTAATTTTAATTAAATTATTTTTTGGTCAAAAATCATAAGAAAATTATGTCCGCCTCATTTAAAAACAGCATTAAGCTTTAAAAGCAATTGCTCATCGCTACGTAGCCTTTAATAATCCCACCGTAAAATATGTGGCAAGTTCCGTGTGGTTAAATGTTGCTAGCGAGGCGCGCGAGTAGAGATGCAACTCAGCAAGCGCGCGAGTGGAGACGCAACTCAGCAGGCAGACCTTGCTTCTTTATCTTTCCGCCCTCTTCACCACGCGAGCCATACACTAACGTGCGTCATAAATAAACATTACAGTATGATGCTGGTGAATTGGAAGGTAACTACACGTCACAATGGCACCTAAAGGGAAATTTATTTTGTTCTGGTATGTGTGATAAATTCAAGATTGCAAAACAATTTGTTCCGGACATTAATAAAAAAAATTTAAAGCCATTGGTTTGCATTGCAGTGTAGGCAAGGTGGTGAGAGGGTTTTACGGCACTTTAACGACGTCTTACAAGCCGATGAGGGTGAGGTGAGGTGAAAGAACAACGCAACATCCATGCCCGAGCAAGGAATCGAACCCAGGGCCTCTCGCACCGTAAGCTGGCGCCTAACCCAATACACTAGAGGCCGGCGCGATATTGAAAAAAAAACAGGGCTTAATAAATTATATCAAGAAACGGGAGGGGGGCAGAAAAAGGCTTTTGCCCCGGGTCGCACATTCTAGAGGGCCTCGTTTTTGTAAAAGTTAAATGGTTAAAATAAATGGGCTTTTATTGAGTTCCCATTAATGTTGATGGTATCTGCAAAATTTATTTTAAGTGTAAAGTGTGTGTAAAGACGTCACTGATCTATGACGACGCAGCCAAGGTAAGATAGTATGAAGGGAGGCCTACAAGCGCACATTATCACTTCAACCACGGCCGTGACTTCAACTATATAAAAAAAAAGGAGGAAAGGTAGACTGAGATTTACGTTGCTCCTGGCTTCGTATTCTAACAAAGAGGCCCTGGAAAAAAAAACAATTTCTCGTAGGAAACCAGCAGCTGGCTGCAGACACTGTGACATGCTGATGTAGATCAATTTTTTACGCAAACATCTCGTGAGTTGCGTGTGGTCACGTGCTGTGTTTTTATTGCTGTTGAGACACTACCGGTTGACCTTGACTACTTCCGCTCGGGCTCTACCACCCTAGCTTATCTCACACACACGCACGCACAGACTGTCGTCAGCCAGACAAGAGAAGGGGGTGAGAACTTTTATGTGGTAGAAAAGTGCCTTGGTGCCAGCTTCTAGCACAGATAAAAAAGATCAGACAGAAGTAGCATAAAAAATAAATAAAAAAGAATCTGCCGGCTTAGGTTGACATTCTTTCTTTTATAGTTCTCCCGTTACAGTGATAATTTCCCCACTACCCCCTCCAGTAAATTGATACGTACAAAGCAGTATATATTGCCGCTTCTTTTGCTTGTAGAAATGATAGCGTACTTGTTTCCTCACGTTTCTTGTGATTGACTGATTACCCCTCCTCCCCGGACAACCCTCGATAACACGGACAAATCGTAACTCGGACAGCTTCTCCCCCCTTTTAGTCCAAGTTATCGAGGGTTCACTGTACTTAATAATGTTGCACATTATAAACAGTCTAAAACTTAATTTATAATCAATATACTCATGAAATCAAGAATTATTTAGTGCAGTCTTTGCGAAAAATTAATCACTGACACAAATGTAACATATGCTACAATATTAAGCACTTAAAATTCATAGTTAATAATGTATGTACTATGCAACAGTCTTCTAACTCATTTCTAAATAATAACTAAATTCATAAATCATGTAATAAATAGGTCACAGTAAATTAATATTTTGTAAATCTAATATATACACATTTTCATTTTAATAAATTAATACCACTGGATATATTACAAAAGTAAGTACTTCATCAATAAGCCAATTACACTATTAATACATACATTATAAAAAATTCACAGAATATAAAGTACAGATGAAGAGAACCAAGTATTACAATCAGGTTGTGAAGAATGCTTGCTAGTTAGTCAGGATTCCAACTGCTACGCCAGACGCACATGTGCACACACATCTTTATGCACAGCTGGTGGCACAAATTGCAAATGCAGAATTTACTGCTTCAATAATGTTCTTGGTAGTTTATCATTTTTAATACACATACAGGATGTAAGGAAATTTATTCCCCAAACTCCAGGAGGCGATTCCTCATGAACAAGTAAGAGACACATGGAACACTTCTAAGATATTAAGGGATGTACGAGCCCTTGAAAATGTATTTAAAAATAGTGTTTGGTCAAAATCCCAAAAGCGGTTAGGAGTAAAATTACAATTTCTTAGGTGATGTTTAGCGTTATAGCGGTCCGTAACATGTAAAAAATTCAGTCCACAAACCCTTCTTTTTCATGAAAATAATAGGGGTGACCATCATAAAACTGCATATAATTACTTTGCCGCCAGGTTTTGTGACAATTTCATGCTGTCTGTCTGAACATTATATCGTAAGGAACAATAAAATAGTGTCTTGTTGCAAGCTCTTAGAATATACTGTTTACAAGAAAAATTCACACAACTGTTGCTGTGACAATATTGAACTGCCTGGTATGTAGGCAAATAGTGGTACTTCCACCAAGGAATTTTTGGTTTGTACAGATGCTGTGCTTTCAGCAAAATGCAACCTGTAAAGGAGTATTTTAAAAGAATGTCGCAAAATCCAGCGAAATAAACTTTAAGAAAACTTACTTGTGACTCAATAAATTTGGCCGAAGCGCGTCATTTGCCCTAAAAACCATTTGCCCTAAAGTCACTTGCCCTAAAATTTCAATACAGTCCTACAGTCACTTGCCCTAAGCATCACTTGGCCTAAACGTCACTTGCCCTAAAAGTCATATACCCTAAAAGTCACTTGGCCTAAACGTCACTTCACCTAAACGTCACTTGCCCTAAAAGTCATTTGGCC
>PNEQ01037341.1:0-51983 GCA_003012365.1 Medauroidea extradentata
AAAATGTATGAAAAATCATTTAGTTACCAAGCTTGCCGGCTCTGGAATGACATTCCAGACAATCTCCAGCAGTGCACATCAGCTGCTGTATTTAAAACACAGTATCGATCTATGCTGCACAAACAGCAAAAAAGTTAATAGCCAGCTGCAGTTACGGTATTAATTATGCTCGATTTGTAAACTATCCCAGTTTTTTTTTATTGTCGCTTATTCCAAATATATTAAATATTATTTACATTAGTACAGTAGATATTAAATAGTTGACAACTGTATTGTATAATTGTATGTTATAAGTGCTGTTATATGTGTAAGAGCACTTGTCTTACCATACATACTTTTGTTTTAAATTTTATTTTCTCTATGTTTAGTAATTTGACAATTACTAATTTTTCTCTGTAAGGGGCGTAGATGAACTTTGTATTTTTTTTTTTCGAAACAATACTAATTAGAAAAATTGTAGTGTATGTATAACACACGGCAAATTGTAAACCGGCCTAGTGCTGAATTTTGTACGTGTCTAAATAAATAAATAAATAAATGCAAATTTTGACTCTGAAACACCGCTATGAGAATACTATGCGAGTTAAAATTGTTTCGTACGAGGATACTGTAGTCACAAGTATTTTCTAAAAAACTAACACTATTTCATATAAATATAAAATTTTTACTTTATCGCACTTGAACACCCTTACGGCTTAGTTTCAGTCATCAGAGTAACTAATTTTATTTTTCGCTTTTTCAAAATTTTGAGAGGATAAAATGGGAAATTTGCGACTGCACCGCAAGTGCTATTTACCTCGTGCTACAGTACAGACATTGTGATTTAGCTGTTTACGTTTACGTATGCTACAATAAGTGTGGTAAATTTTTTCAATTCATAATTTGCCTGACTGGTTCTGACCTAATTATGCATCAGTAGCTGAATCGCAATGTCTGTAGTGTAACGCATAGCAAGTAGAATTATCGGTGTGGATGCAGATTTGACATTTTTCCACTCAAAATTTTGGAAAAGCGAAAAATATTTAAATTCGATACGCCGAGCCGTAAGGAACGCGAAACTTCAACCGATACAAATTTTACCGGCTCTGTGGTGCAGACATGTCGGAGCAGCTGCAGCAGCGAAACCTCTCTGCGAGGAAAAAAGATCACTATACCGCGTCATGTTAGTTTCAGAAGCAGGTCCGGTCTTGCAGGAGGATAGAGACGGTGTAATGTAAAGCCCCAGAACGCAGGAACGATGAAACGACGAAAGCACGGCAGCAGACAGAGTGCCGCGTTATGAAAAATACACAGCGGGACGCTGGCTCGAGGCGCTTAAAAAGAAACTTTACGAATTATTAACTTCACCTGAAATAATAAACCAGAACGCAGCTGCAACCCTTTCCGTTGAACGTAATGCCGGGAGTTATTTTCTGTGTTCCACGTAGGAAGCGTGCGAGAAGGTACAGTTCAATTATGTATCATGTGGCGTGGTCCTTCGCGGTTTGTTCATTCTTTTTCGAGAAAGTCGTACGCTCTAAACAAGGATTAGTGAGTATTCACAGATTTTCCTGTGGTTTTCACAGATTTCGAAAAGAGCAGTTTCAATATATGAATCAGTGGCTTGAAGGTGGACGCATTAGCGGTCGTATTTTGCGCTATCCAGTTCTTGAAGTGGTAGATAAATAAACTCTGAAAACATCAATTGATTTCTACGCTTTTTTCGAAGCCAAGATGGATAAAATACTCAACGGCAATCCTAGATAATTGTGTTTGCCAACTTTATGAGTAAATATTTATCCAGAACTAGCTGTCCCGTTGCGGCTTCGCCCGCGTGTACTATAGAAAAGAGTAACTAACTTTCAGTTACGTGTTAATTGATGGTGATACTATATTCTATATTATACTATATCCATTGTTTATCTTTAAAACATCAAATACAAACAGATTTGTCCAGTCCACTGCGCTAAGCGTACTATTTTAAATTCATCTTTATTTCTCTATAAAACAGCAGCCCGGCTGCGGCTTCCACCGCAAAACAGCTGCCCGGCATTTAACAGTGTAAAGAGCGCGCGCAATACGCTTGTATGATGTCATGTAATTCCCATCGCAAAGTCTTGCACGGGATACGAACCCGTAACCCCACCCCTCCCACACCCCAAACTTTATACAATACCTGAGTGAATGCTTAAGGCCTCGATCACAGGAACATACCTACATTGTTTAAACAACAATAGCAGTAAAGCTCAAATTGACTCTACTGTTTTTAGGGTTTATTTCCGGCAATTATTCGAATTTTTCTCGCCGTAAAAACCATCTTTGAACTTCAACGATCATTTAAAAAAAAGAATTGGCCAAATTGGTCCAGGCGTTGTTGAGTTATGCGCTTACCAACACATTTTGCGATTCATTTTTATATACTAGATTACTAATTCATTACGCGTGATCTCTTGTGCCGCAGTTAAATGCACGAGGTTCCGGCGTCAGAGATTGTGCCCCAGAAGTTCGTAACACTGGGAACAATTTTGTTTAAAACGTTGGCTAAAACTATTGTCTAGAATTGCTATTGTTTAATTTTGGCAAATTGGCTTCAAGAAACCTACAGTTATAGATTAACGCTTTCAGCGTTGAATTATGTACCACGCCCTCTTAAGGATGACACAGCATACACATCACGCCTTAACCTAACCTCTAGGCACAAGACACTAAATTAGTGTGTGGTCTTCTCGCTCACAAATCACTCCTGTGAGTAAAATGTCAGTATTTTTTATATTTATGCCAAACACTGTTCAAGTTTTGCACACCAGATAACGCGTTGTTTCCCCAAATAAAAAAATTGGCTCCATAGTCACAAAATGGCAATTGCGTTGTAGTCATAATAAAAAAAAGTAATTGACTGATGAATTCAAAATTACAGGAACTGAAACTCAGTGTATCAATGAATTTTGTGACATATTTAACAAAAGTTAGTTTTGAAAATTTCAGTAGTAGCCAAAAGTCAAAGTTATGCAAAAATGTACTAATTATCATCCATTTTGAAAAAATACAAAAATGTATCGCTTTGTGTTTACAAAAGTGTCTTGAAGTAGCTGAAATCATTAAGTATCAATATGAATTATATTGTTTCTGTAAATTAATTATTTTTTATTATTTTGGCTTCAGTGAAACTGCCATTTTGTGACTTTGATAGGTGATTATGGTAAAACTATGGGACCTAATTTTTTTCTATTTGGGGAAATGACATGTTGTCTAATGTGTAAAAGTTTAACAGTGTTTGGCACAAATACAAAATTTTGAATTTTTACTGGTCCAACGTCCTTACGGATCTGTGTGTACTGTAGACAGATATACCGTTTCAAAGATTCTGCACCAAAGAGTTTCATACCTAAAACGGACCGCAAAATTGTCCATTTTCACCATTTTCTAATACGATAAAATGAACTTTAAGGAAATTGAATTGGTATAAAAAGTAGTTTTGTGTTTTCATGAACTAGTGTTAGTTTAGTTACGACACAGTTTCCTCTCACGAAACAATTTTAACTGGCATAGTTTTCTCATAACGGTGCGTCAAAGTTGAAATATGCACGTTACACTGCCATGCAAACAGTGAAATCAATTAATTGGACTCCCTCAAATGAAATAATTTGCAGTGAAATAACATGCCGCCGGATACTAACTTAAGCCTAACGTTCATAAACCCACAACGTATAATTCAAAATATATTTTTTTAAAAAATAGTAAGTATTAAGAAAAAAAAGTTGTAAATTCAGCAATTTTCTTTTTAAATTCAAAAGGTGTTCTTTTTGAATTTTTCCAATGTTAGGTTACCTATTCCATGGCATATTATGCGAGCTAAAATTGATTTGTAATGGGAAAGTGTAGTCACAAGTGACGCGTACAAAAGCAATCCTACTATTATGTAAAAATATACATTTTAATATTAAATGTACTTGAACGTCCTTAAAGAGTCCTGGGAGGCCTGAGATTGGTGTACATACATGTGAATGTCGTTCCTAACCAGACATCATATAGTCACGTCGAGTAGTCTTCTAATCAACTACATAGGGTAAAGTGACCATATATCGTGATATAACTTAAAATCGTGGTAAACCACTTTGCGGGCTTCACAAAATTGGGAATAATGTATACACCTAGTTCACTAGGCTACCAACAGAGAGCAGGCATGTGTAGTTTCGGCATATATCGACCAAGGTATCAAATATAAGATCACAATTTAAACGTAGAACATATTTCTGTGAAGTCTTAGTATCACGAAATTGAGCAGGTTCATCCTATGCCGAATTTTTTAACATCGCTCGCTGTCTTGTGCAGAAGGCCAACTTGGATATTGCCTTATTTCGTCGACTGTACCATCCAAAATCTCAACAACTTCACCCCAGACAGAAGTTGCAGTCCGCCCACAGCGAATCTCCTACACCGTAAAAAAAATTGTCCTAAAATGTTTAGGAAGTAATTAACCTAAACACAGTATGAGACAGTTACCATACTTCCGCCTTGTAAATATGCAAACTTTTACAGTTGTTAAAATACAAGTCTGGTAACTTCAGTAAACACTTGACTATTTTATAAAAAAAAAGTTTAGATATCTGGGAAACAATTCTACCACACCTACTTTCTTAGAGCTCCCATACGCACGTGTGGTATATTTACAAACAATTTTTTAGTGTGTAGTATATATCTGAGTACGAACATCAACACTTGGGAGAGGTGGCCGTTCGTAGTTCAATGAGAATTTGGTTTCCTCAAAATGCCGCAGTTTCCACTGCCGATCTAACCGTACACTTTCTAATGTAAAAGACACCTGGCCAACTAAGTTACGAGACATTCTCCCAGCATTCTCGTTTCCTTTGCCGAGACGAGCACGCATTTATTGTCGTGTAATGGCAGTTGTAAACAAAATCCGAGATCCCACTGTTTAAAAAAATTCTATACATTTGGTAAATTTAATTTATGCCACATTCTTAACAACTAAGCAAATTTGAAATTGGCTAGTTAAATATTACCTACTACTGAAACAACCCATCGTGGCAAGTATTTAATTTATCATTATATAAATAATATTCAAACAAAAAAATTTAAGCAATATTTTTAAAGCGTAATCATAAAAGCTTCAAAACGTTACAACTGACTTGGTCCAGCGATATAATACCGACGAAAACACGGAAGGAAAATATACGTATTACTTTTGACACAGAGACATTTATTTTTTAAGTTATGTCTACCAATTATAACAGTTTAGGTGTTTGTACTGATAAAGAGTTCGACACAACGACAGCTTTTCAAGAACCCCAATTTTAAACCAAAAGTTTTTGCGCCACTTTCGATTTAGGACAACAGATATTTAGTACACGTTTTCATGCAATTTTACGAAATCTTTTAAACGCAAAGCGAGGCCTCTCGAGAGGATGGTCTGCAGATTTTCGTATGTGAAATTGTGCCGGACATGCCATATTCGACAGATTTTCTTGAGGATCTCCCATTTTCCCCACCCCTTCATTCCGGTGCTACTCCATACTTACATCATGTCACCCCTCACCAGCGCTAAAGACCTCTATGTTAAAAATGCTGACCAAAATCTCTTCCTTGTAACTTGCCTAGAAACGGACAACAGCGAATTGTTGAGAATAGAATTTCCAAAGTACCGTGAAACGTTATTCTATATGTCATTAGAATTACGAAACGTTCTACTCTCTGCGAATAAGATTAGTTCAAATTAATCCACAATGCAGCATTCAAGTTACGTTGCGCATCCCTAACATTACTTTGGGGAATTGCGTGGTACAAATGTCCTGTGATACAATCCCCTGTATTAAAAACCATGATGAAAAATTTACGAATTAATTTCCACATAATTATAGCTTTCACCGGAGAGCTGTTAAACTGATAACTAAAAGACTCGTAGTTGCTATTGTATTACGGACATGTCTATTATGCGCGTAAAGGTGAGATTCCACTTAATGTGAGTGCCATGATAACCCTTACGTCTCTCTGCCTTATATGCCTCATACGTAGAGCCCGGTAATTTTCGCGAAAAGATTTTTGCATCACTTTGTTTCAGTGCCTTACGTGCACACCTGAATCTCTGCTTTGTGGTCAGTGATTGGATGCCGTGGCATAAAACGTCTGGAGGTTAATCCCGCAAATCACAGACGTGTTGTGTCACAGTTATCCATGTGCTGATTGGCACAGTCAAATGAATAATAACTCTGCACAATAACACTCTGCCAATAATCATGAAGTTGATCACGTAAGACACTGAAACAAAGTGGGGCAAAATCTTTTCGCAAAAACTACCGAGCCCTACTCATACGACATGAACAAGTCAAAACTTTTCCCGTGCATTGACACAAAACACTGTGGGTTTTTGCTACCGTGTGGCAACCACATATAATATTTCAGGACTTTTGTAATAACCCCGCGACTCGTAGACAACACTTCTAGCTTTAGTGTCGCACGGGCTTGCATAAGGTCAACTTCTCTTCAGAGTGGTAATAGTAAGTGAAGAGAATGTACCTCAATCTTCAATGGCTGCGGTGTTACCTCACTCACTTCGCCATTCAACTCAAGTTATATAAAATGTTGTTTATATTACTGACTGCAGAATTACATACTCAATGCGTACAGCAATGCTTTAAAATGTTCTGGAAAAATTCACGTTTGCAGTTACCATGAACTGTCATCAACATCAGTGATTGCGAAGAACTATGCAATATATATTTCTTCCATAACCTTTACATACATTCAGAAATTTAGACAAACACGGTCAATAATAGGCGACAGGTCGCACAGTTGTGTCACAAATGTCGCGCTTACAAACGATTGCAATATTTTTCTAATATTACAATTTGTGCGATTTTGCTAACACAGCAGCATTATTAAATATATTTGATAACTATGAGTATATATGTTTGTATATATATACAGAGCTTATTTATTATTTATTCACATTACAGAGTTAGCGAGTTCGTTTTTAACTGAACGACTTTCAGTTGATGGTTTATTTACGTTACTAAGTTATTAGAACACATGACTCAATAAAAACATTTTTACACAGCACAAATATTGTTCTGGCAAAGAAGATTTTTTAATTGAGAAATAACAACTTAATATCAGCCATTGCCAAGAAAACGTTTGCTAAAGTGCACAGTAATTGTAACAAAATTTGTGTTACCAGTAAAATAGTTAAGCAGTTACATTTACAGCAATGATAGTTATGTTTTTTAAGCTTTATGTCGAAAACATATTTTTTCTATGCTAAGATCAAAATGATATTTTCACAAAATAAAACTGTTTAAAGAAGAATATTTGTAATATGAAATGTGATTTTTAAACATTTCTGTGCTGTATATTAAAATTTCTGTACTACGAGCTAAACAACAGTAAATTATCGAAAAACCATAGACGCAAGACTACAAAATGGCTTTTATTCGTTCACAGAGTTACAATATCGTAACTAATTGTTTTATAAAACCTATTGCAATATTAGATGTATAAGTATATAGTGTACTATATGGACTGTCACAACTTCCGTAATGTGCAGAACATCGAATATTGCTGTTCTATTACAAATTGCAAAATATCCAACCTGACTAGTCGATTTTGCACCATATTTGCGTTATTTTATTATTTGAAACTAGCTGTTACCCGCAATTTCGTTCGCGTGGTTTTTGAATTAAATAAGATTTTTTTTTTTTTTGATTCTGCCCTATGCCTCGTTTTGCCCAACTCTCCCTATAATATATACATGTGTGTATATATATACATATATACATATATATGTATGTGTGTGTGTAGTAATATCCCCGTTTTGCCCAAATATCCTTATATATACACGTATTATTAGAGATAGTGAAATTTTGCGAATTCAATGACCTGCTCGCTAGAATCAATTAATAATATGCATATTCAAGTCCCTGCCATTTGTCCACTAGCTGCTACTCAGTGGAACAGCAGACAATGAACGAATAGACAGGGCTTGAGTATGCATAGGATATTTTATTCTAACATGCATGTCATTGAATTCGCGAAATTTCACCACCTCTAATACATTTACAGTAAGGAACCTTCGCAGGCGCACGCACAGAAACTCTACATGATGTGAGATGACGTGCTCTTGAAACAGTGACAGTTGTACAACCAACTTGTTAGCATGCAATCTACAACAATGACAGTTGTACAGTATATATGTTTGGTAACCAAGCTACAACAATGGCAGTTGTACAGTTTACTCGTTTAGCAACCAAGCTACAACAATGGCAGTTGTACAATCTTCAAGTTGCCTCATCACCTCCAAGCACATTGCGATCAACTGGTGCTACTCTTTCCCTCTAAGACACCTCTTAAGGTGGCCGCCTAACTCACGATTCAAATGCGTTGCACTGTGTTCGTAAATAGGTTTTTTTCCTAACCAGTTCCATGCGTGTTCATTGTGTCAACGTGCGAAAAGAATACGCACTTCAGACAAGGTCGGAACCTCATTGTTAAGGCAATACGCTCTTTCTAAGCCCTCCAACACGGCCTTTTCAGCATCCCGTACTTAAAGAGTACTAACCGTATGTATGTGAAACTCAGATTGTGACGTGTACTAAACTTTGCTACAGACTTCCCACCTATACAATTATAAGGTCACCATTTAATATCCCATAGTAAAAACGGTTCGCGGGAACTTTGCACGCTAGTTCAGTGCTTGGCTCGTTGAGGCGATGCGGCATTTGATGCGCATTTTAAGGTCGCCCTTATGTCTCCGTCATTTCTGAGCCTCTAACGCACAGGTAGGAGGCGCCCTTAAGGGTGTCGCCTCAGAAGTGACGGAGCTGCAAAGTTGACCTTGAAGTACGCATAAAATGTCACATTGCCACAAAGAGTCAAGCGCTGAACTGACGTGCAAGATTCCTGCTCATCCATTTTACTACGAGACTCAAAGCAGTGACCATATAATTCCATTTGTCGAAAGTCCGTAGCAGAATTCAGTGTACGTTTCTATCACAGTTTCACGTACATACGGTTAGTACATTTTGAAATACGACAGTCTGAAATAACCGTTTTTAACTATGTAGAAGTGCTGAGAAACCATGGGTGTAGCATAAGGTTGGAATTATGGCGAGGGGAGAGAAGCCAAGAGAGGGAAAAGGTAGTTAGCAAATTAGCCAACCGCCATGCTGCTTTAACCTCAAAACTACACATCAGACTGGTATTTTAAATGTGAATAAAGGTATTACGCTCTTTAATTGATGTTTTAGGCTGAAACCCCTATATTTTAGCCCGGTTTACACGCCTCCTAATTAATATTTCCTCAATTTTTCAATTAGTCTGCCACATTGTTCATAGCCACCTCAAGAGTTTGTTTGGTTACACACCTAACGACATGCTCCATCTGGTCCCTTCTAACATCTGTGTGAGAAACAGCGTTTATAACGAGCATGGTGTCATATAAATGACATTCTCTTCTTGGCCGAAGTGTGTTTCCTTTACGTCCATCGGCAATGGGCACATGTGGAATATCTTCTTTAAAATATCTGTTCATGAACAACACACTGCAACGCATTTAGAACACGTGTTAGGCGACAATATTATCTTACGCATCTAAAACGAAGTAAAGTGTGTTATTACTTCTGTGGATCTAACCGTGCCACGAAATTTAAATGACAAAATGTCAGTTGTAAAAATGTATTAAAAAATTGCGTACAACTGACGAATAAGTACTGTAAACTGATAAATAGTTACCGGGATAGTTTATTTTTGTGTATATTTTAATAAAACTGTATCAGATAAGCTCACTTACTAAAGTTATTAATTATATAACAATTAGTAAAATATATCATTTCGGCGATTTATAGTAGTTACTGTATTTTAAATTTGAGTTTGCAGTACTAAAAAGTGATCGTTTATAACACACTGTCTGGCGTCACATTTCAGTGATCTGAAAGCGTCAGCATGCCGAATGGATAGAATCAATTGCCTGTGTTCGAAAAACTTGACAAGCAAGCTACATTTTCACAACATACATATAAACGTCAATGAGGGAAATATTATTAAAATATATTAAAATTAACAATTTTATCAAATTCAGCTGTTGAGGGCCAGTTACACGCCTGGCAGTACTAATAAATTTAGGGAGGACAGGAACAGCTTCTTTACGTATATACAGCATTCTAATGTGTTAGGAATTGTGCCTATTTCAACAAATACCTGTCTTAACACACATCGGTGTGGTGTGGTAACTTTACCAATTATTTCTTACACTGTACGTATAGTCTTCGGAACGTAAACTAAGGAAATACTCTAAATGTTTGTAAAGGTTTTTTTTTTCTAAAACTAAACATGCCTAAATATAAAGGCATTTATTATGTATCTCCAAAACAACAAATAATAAAGTTACCGTGACTGTCAGTAACGTTGAGCAGTCTGAGTTACTGTACTATAAGTTGAGAAAGCACTAAATAACCTGAACCATTGCACTGCTATCAAGCGAAGTAACTTAGGACTTTGGGGTTACGTAAGGGGATGTCACAGGACTTTGTTTTAATATGCGGCAACACAGAGAGAAAACCCATGGAGCTCTTCGTGTTGATGGTTTAACGCGTGCTCTTCTTCACTAATTTATTTACTTAGCGCATGGCTTAACATCACTTCAGTATACATTATTAACTTACTTTACTCCCTCCTTCATAGTTAGGAACCCTGTTGGGTCACCAGGGAAATCTCGCTGAGGACATTCTCGAATAACATGGGATGCAATTTGCTTTTCAACGCCACAATCACATTTTGGGGACGGTATTCTCTTCCACTTGTGAATGGAGTCAGAAAATCTGCAGGGCCGCAGTGGCCGAGGGGTCAGACCATTCACCTCCCACTAAGGTGATCCGGGTTCGATTCCCGGCGGGGTGGTCCCCAGATTTTCGCATGTGGGAATCGTGCCAGACGATGCCGCTGGCCGGCGGGTTTTCTCGGGGATATCCCGATTCCCCCGCCCCTTCATTCCGGCGCTGCTCCATACTCACCTCATGTCACCCCTCACCAGCGCTGAAGACCTAAATGTTAAGCGCTGACCAAAATCTCTCACTCACTCACTCAGAAAATCTGCCGCTGTTGTAATTTTTCCTATTAAGAACAATTCTTACACTGCATGGTATATACAAACCAAGTTTGTTTTGTTGATGTTTGCAACACATGCAAAAACACTGAAAAATATATTAATGATACCCTGACGATTCAAATAAACCACGTCAATGGTTCTTTCGATGGCTTAGATTTATATGTGCTGGTTTAATTTTCAATGGATGAATTAGAATTTCAGAGACTGGACATGCTATTTGAAAGTTAACACATTCATTAGGTGTGCCTAGGTGTGTGTGTGTTTTCCCAACATTCACACAACAGCGGAAGTCCACAGTCGAATCTGCAGTTGAAATCAGCCGACTAAAGTTTTGTCATCAATGTATTACCGTTCCATTCCGGGCGGAAAATTACTTTTATTTCGTTTTCGATTGAATTTCGAAACAGCCTTCAAAACCGTTACGTCGGATGACGCGATGAAGAATACCAAGCTTTATTATTCATGTTATGTATATATTTCCCCCAGGCTCGTTAATTTTCGCTCTTATTCGACCGGATCTTTTTATTCGACGGATGATAAATACGGGCAGGAAGAGAGGCGAGGCGAAATAAATCGTTTTCATCGCAAATGAATGCACAATGCCGTAGGGAAGAACCAGAGAGGTGATTTCGCAACGTTTCGCAGCTCAATGGTGAGAGGGGGAACCAATATTGAGTTACAATTCGAATAAACGGAGGGGAAAAAACAACAGAGCAGATTTGCTGCGATTCGGGCGATACCAGATGTATTGTCCCGCACATTTTAATTACATGCGCTATGAAGACGAAAATAATTATAACAATGCAAGTTCTGTTTTCGCCATTCTCGTTTATCGTTTATTCGTGCAGTATATAATATTTCTTCGTTGACCTATGCATGTTTGATAGGAATAAGTTATGAATTAACTTAATGTGCATGTATATATTATTAGTTTGTCTTTGTAAGCTAGTCGCATTTTACTCTGCATACTTTTACTCAGCCTTCGGTTATTCGCTCTCGTGTTGCCGTACAGTAAAAGGCAAACGTAACATTTGATCGCATCCTTCTTAAAACGCAGTTGGCATGATTTGTACGTTATGTGCGACCCATAAGACTGCTTAAGAGAAAAGATTTTTTACTAGATTTAAAGTTTATTTTGTATGATCCTGTGGCGTAACATCAATAGTGCCTCGGTAAAAGTTTATATAAATTATTAAATAACATAAATAAGGTTTTTTTTTAAATGTAGACATTTTGACGCAATATTTTGATTATATTAGCATTTGTGAAGTTATTTTATCACAATTTAAATTCAACCTGAAGTATTTCTTGGAAGTCACCAAAATGTCGTTAAGCGACAGCCTTTTGAATAAGACTCGATTTATCTGTAGCAAGGTTACTAAAAATAAATAAATAAGGCGACCACCTACCTGCCTTGTAAACAATATTACCGCGTGCTAGAAGTGCTAAATTTTCTAAGAAAATTCTAAACTTGTTTCAAATGTATGTTTTTTCGGAAAGTACAATCGCTTCAAACTATTTCGGAATGGTAGTTTCAAAACATCACGTTACTAGGAAAGATCATACCGGAACCCCTCAAAATGGCTGAAAACGTCTTCTTCAATTTATTATATCTAAACAAGTACTTACGTTATTCGCGTGAAACTACAATAGAAAGTTATACTTTCCATAAGTAGTAAGATGGGGTCATCACTGAAAGTGTCAGTCAGGCGAGTGATCTACGATACCACTGCACGTCTTATCAGTGTCTTTCGGTAGAGGCGATACCGCACCAGATAAGCCGGTCAACATCGCCCTTGGCGTCGTGCCGTACACAAACACGCGGACACCAGGCAGGTGCCTTAATATTGATCTAACCCATTCGAGATTAATTGGAAGAAACGACCGCGCATTGTACTTAAAATATTATTAATTATTTTCTGATATACACCGTTATGTTTTGCACGTTTTTCTGCATGTATTTAAATAGCAGCATAGGCCTACATATCTGCACAAGAGAAACATGCAAAATATTAAAATTAAAATTCAACACCTAGCCATGACTCGAACTCACGTCAGCAAGTAATGAAGAGGATCGCTTTAATCAAGGATGTCTACATGCATTTAACACATACTACTAAACAAGTTCTGAAATGATATGGCTTATGAGGAATCAGTTATGACTGGAAATAAAAAAATACATTGCTATGCAGACGCAAACAAGCTTTAAAATTAATTGGCTGTACAGACGGAAGATTGCATTCAAATACTACAGTAACGAGCTGGCGAAACTCCGTATACGGTAAGCTGTAATTTCAACTCTTCATCTTCAAGATATCAGGCTCACTTTTCTATGCCGACGTGTGAATGAAGCCTAAGTGGTTTAATGCACGTATACGTAGGTGAACCGTGTCTTCACGGAGTCAGAAATTATGGTCATGTTATTTTTTTTTCCTCAAGCTTAGTTACTTCCATTCTGCAAAAGTTTATTTTCTTTCGTTGGCACGGTTGTAAAACCATTCATAGCAATTGCTTAAATTACACGCGCATGCTTCTGCTAACTGGTTCTACGGCAGCGCCGAGGTGTATGACGGGAGTTTCTCGCAGATCCTCGTAATTCAATATCTTGCATGCTATTACAGGGGAGACAGTTCCTTCGCAAGCAACTGCAGACTTTCATTTAAATCCGTTTCTCCCTTTTCTCTCCCCCTCCCTACGAGCAGTTTTAAGCGTCTAAGATACTTAAGGGTGTACACGTAGCCAAAATGCATAATTTTATATTTGTACGACATGGTGTTAGTTTTATTGACTTTACATGTGACTACATTTTCCACTTCTCAAAATTTTTAGTTATAATAGTCATCCCATAGCGGTGTGTCGAATTCAAAATTTGCAAGTTACGGGAGCATACGAATAACGAAAACCAACAGACTTACTCGAACGAAATAATTTACAATGAAATGAGATATTATGGATCATGTGCTTAAAGATTTAAAACTGCATAACAAAACCACTTTGTATTTTTAAAAAATGCCATAAAATACGAAAAGTGTCATTATTTTCAAATTTTTAAATTACAAATGTACACATTTAATTGTATATATTAAAAATCATATACCATACGCTCCATTACATATAATTTCCGTGTAAATTATTTCATTCAAGTAAGTCAGTTGGTTTTTGTTATTTGTATGTTCTCGTAATTTGCTAATTATGACTTTGACACACCGCTATGGGAAGACTATGAGAGCTAAAAAATGTTTTATTAGTGGAAAATATTGTCACAATTTACGTCTCCACAACGAACACTATCTCGTACAATTAAGCAATTGTGAATTTTTTCTACGTGAACGCCCTTAAGAGGAGTGTGTACCGGTGTTAAATTTTCACGTTTGACGGATGGGAGCAGCGGAGCGATAAGAGCCAGAGTGACACGCTCGACGCGAAGAATACCGCCTCTTTTCGTAGTACGCCAAACTGACGTGCAAGGTTTTCTTTGCAGTCTATTTTCTATGGTACTTAAAGCCGTGACCCTTAAACCTTTTTTTGTACAGTTTGTAGCAAAGGTCAACGCAAGTTTCTAGTTTGGCGTTTTACGAATTCAGGTAGTATTTTCGGAGTTACAACCGTTTAAAAAGAAAAATAAACATTTTTAGCCATATCGAGAGGCTCGAGAATCGTGTTTCTAACAAGTGTGATGAATATTTAAAATTAATGAAGCTTAGTGGCGAGTGTGTGTGGTATTTCGTAGATAAACATAATATGAATAAATTCAGTGGTTCCAAGCAAAAAAATAATACGCTTGACACGCAACAACGCTGTCCATGCGCCAGGCGAGGACTCCTCTTAAGGGGAGCGTTAGACATTTTTTATCACATTTTGAGTTATGACATTTATTAAAATTGTATTATCAGAATATTCTCTTCGACAAAGTATAGGATATACTCTTGGTAAACTGCTCGACATAAATAATAATGCAATTTTTCATTACTTTGTCATGCAGAATCATTGCAAGAGAATTCTTGAAAGTTAACTTGTAATTCTCTTGCAATGATTCTGTATGACACAAAAACAGAAAATAAAATAAAATTGTCTAACACTCCCCCTTAAGAATGATGCCTACCTCGTACTCTGACAAACGTAAGTATATGGATTTACATGTTAAATTATATTCGATAGGACTCCGTCATTTTCAATGATGTCGCTTTCGGAAAGAAATAATTTTCTGCATTGAGAAGTGAATGATATTAGTCTACTACAGGTGTAAGAATATGGGGAAAAAATAATGAGTATGTGATATCACGTGTTGTTTGAGAGTGAAAATGCTTATTTGCTAACAGTTTTCTGGGGATTGTAAAAACAGCATGAAAGATCCTATGGTAATGTAGCATAACCTAGACAGCCAAAAAAACTCAGTGGTGGCAAAGTGTAAACGTAGTTTCGACAGGTACTGAGCCACATCGAATACAATTTAACATATGTATACCCCTATACTTGCTCACACCAGGACTCTTGAGGTAGGCAGCTTCATTAAGAACCAACGTACGGTGTATTTATTTATTTTTTTTACATTGATGCAAATGTCTTTAATCGTTTTTAACGGAATACTTTGAAATATATTTAAGACTAAGAACAGTCATACCATGCACAATTATATGTAGATTTTTACAAAATATTGCACTGAACGTGCACAAAAAAAAATATTTTTGCTTGATTTTAACTCATTTTCGTAACAAAATTAGTAATATTTTGAGTGCATTAATTTGAAAAACTCTGAAGGTTATTGCTATAAAAATTGGTACACGTTGTAATGTATTGATGTCCAAACAATGCAGGAATTCTTCGTTATTAAAATTATGGTGATTCAAAAATTATTTTCTATATCACTGTAAAAGTACCAGATGTAGTCTAAAGGGTGGCAGTAACAGGCACATCGTAACATATTTCACCGCCTCAACATGGTGCCATGGTGCCAAGTTCCTAAGTGAGCTTGAAATTCATAACACAGAAACGTATTACATAAATATATTTTCAGGAAATACAGGTTGTAGCGAATTTCACATAACAACAACATACTAGAAAGATTAATCGTGATAGCTTGACGTTTATCACGTACAGCTTTACAGGCATCTTATCCAACAATTTACATTCGTGGTCGGTTTTAAACGAAGACACACAGAAAAAACTGTTTTGTGGTGGCTTCAAAATGCTTTTCAATATGGACCTCAAAAAATAATTTTGTAATGACTACAAAATTATTTTGTAGTTACTGCAAAACTTTATTGGGGACAGCAAAAAGTGTTGTGCTCATCACAAAAATAAATTTAGTAAGGTCCATAACGACAAAATATTTTGTGGTGACCAATAAGCAATTTTTTCAGTGGTAATCACGGTTTTAAGATGGGTATTGTATTGCAGATTTTTTTTTTAATTTTTTTCAATACACCTCTTTAAGTATTACGATTCTTAAGGTTCTGTCATATGCGCCTGAAACCATTCACTGAAATGAAAGGGTTCGAATTTGTTGTTCATGTAGCGTTAGGAATGTGTGTCTTTGAACCAGCCTCTTAAAATTACCTCAAAAGTTTTCTACTGTAAACTGAAATGAGATTTTTGCCGGGAAAAAAAGTTTTGTCTCAGTCATGAGCTAGAAAAGAACAATTTAAGTACATAATAAAATATTATTAAGCACATTACAGGGAACGCGTATTTTTAGTTAGTTAATTTCACTGACATTAACCATCACCAAGTATTTGTGATCTGCAACAAGTACAGGGGTAGCACTACTCGCCTAAAAATATTTTTAGATCACGCAATCACATGTTTAAGATAAAAGCTTGTATGATTTTTGATAGAGGAAATCCTCACGTTGTCTGATGATTCACATATACCTACGAGCTATTCCCGATGAAACGAATTCCGCAAATGACTTGGCCAGTGATTTTATAAACGGAAAAGCACTTAATTTTAACGTTATTAGCTCGGATAAGGCAACTACGGCGTATTTAAAAAGAGGGTAAGGCTAGTGGATTGACGTGAAGGAGAAATTCAAAAAGAATTCTGTGAAAATGGGCTTTCAGATTCAGACAGCTGGAAAGGAAAGGGAAACGAAAAAAAGTTCAATTTATTTGAATGGATGATTCTAGAATGCAAATTACCTCGACTAGAGTCGGTGATACTGTAACTTCTCTTATTAAAATATGTAAATGTCAGTTTTCTCTTTTTTTCTGGGAGTATTTTTTGATAAAACTTGGAACGAATTAGCTATTAGTTAAGGATTGCGAGTATTTAACAAAGATGTTAATTTTACAGACGATAAAGCGCATTTCATTTTTATATTTTACCAAATTTGTTTTGATGTTATAGTATTCTGTCGCAGTATATGTGACAGCTGATAATATACCCAAACCAGAAAATTAGCATAATTCACACAACAATTAATATTGTAAGTTAGTCTATTTATTTACGGGAAACTTCTCATTAAAATAACGTTCTATTTAATTAAGGTACCAAACATAACTAAATAACGAAATAGATTTGGTACTGAAATTTTTTAATACAAAAATAAGTGGAAGGGAATATGTATTCTGATATAATAATCCAGCAAGATAGTGATAGTTCGAAACATAATCCCCGTTCATAAAGGTACTTGAGGTAAATGCACTATAACTTTTGGTCTTTAATCGCATAAGGAAAGGTGCAAAATCGAACACAGAAGAAACTTACTTGCAACAACAGCTGAATCGAACATATCGATGACAGTGTTTCATATAGTTCCATTATTTTGTTTTTGAAAATGTGTACGAAAACTGTGCAGAAGTTGTTTATATTTTAGAATAATATAGAAAATTATTTTTATCTATGTGAAACATTAGCACCCATTTCAATGAAGAAACAAGAACAACAAATTATAAACGAAAATCAATAGCATATTAACAACTTCGTTACGAACACGGTAAAGGTAAATATATTTTGATGTTATAATTAATTAGAGCTATATAATTAAATGGTATCATACCGATTTTTATCCAAGCTGTGAAAATACATGTTACTTTCTCAAGTAATTTTTTTAAAAGCAAATAATATGTCATGTTCTTAAGCATATCTAACCAGACCCATAAATTTTTGTAACATCTTTTTTGTTTTATTAAACAATAGTTGATTGTACCAACAACATTTTTGCTATCGAAGATGCATGATTCCGTGCATAATCAAGAAATATTTTAAGGAAACATTATGAGCGTCGAGTCGATTTTAACGTCAAAAACTCTTCACTACATAAATGACACCCTTTGAGCTTCTTTATAGAATTTGTTTTTGTTTAAACACTGCCGTTTTTAAATTTGACATAACTTATTTGTGTACATAGTGTGTTTCTTATAACTTCTGCGTATTCTTTATTGTGTAGTTATCCATGCGTTAGTCTAAACGATGAGCTCGCAACCATAACTATTTATCCACATTAATTTTACCACCGAGGTAGGAATCGTCCTGACACTCTTTGGTAAAATCAGAGCTGCAGCAAGTCTCTTCAGTAATTTTTCTGTCTCCTGCATTTTCTGTTTTCCTTTTTTGATTCAAGAAAAAATTTCTTGCCGCATGAGAGCCACAGTATGGGTTTAATTAGTTTTATTTAAATATACTCAACGCATAGGTCTTTGTTGTTACAGAAGCATGAAAGAAAATTGTGAATTAAATGCGTCAGTAAAACATAGGTACACGTTAAATAATTCGTGTTGTAAGGCCACGCCCTGCAATGATTTTCACGAAGAAGCTCTACATAGTTTTGACACAAATATATAATTATATGAATTTTTTTTTTTTTGCAAATATTAACCTCATGGTTTTGCAGATTTTGCACCCAAAGTTTCACTAACTTTTTTCATGAAAATAAGCTAAAATCAAACAAAATATTTTTTTGCGAACGAACTGTGCATTATTTTGAATAACGTCTGCACAGAATTGTACATCACGTGACTGCTCAAGTGTTAAGATTATTCAAAGCACTTCATTAAAAAGTTTTTTTTCGCCTGTGTGCTTAAATAGAAATAACCTACACACCATGAAAATTAATATCGTCCATATAATTTCTGTGATAAATTAATGCCATTTGAATAAAGTTTTAAGAGTTACGGTCGTAATTCTACAAAAGCAAGATGAATTTTAATTTTTAATTCTACCCCAAAAGGATTTCACATGAAACATCGCACACTTTAAAAGTGCAACATATTTGGTCAGTTTCGAAGCACGGCGTGGAATCAATGACAGAAAATAAAATAATAAATTTCATCGTTTTTATACAAGTACGTGATATATCACTTTACTCCGCATTGCGATAATGGTGCGAGATGATTTATTCAGCATTAACTCGCACGTACAGAGATTACAGGTAGTCGCAAAGAGGGACAGGATGGAGGAGTGGTGTAACCAGGTAATCACACGAGATATTCAAGGGAGGAAAAGAAACAATTGACTGTTACAAACAGTCCAGGCCGTATAATCCGCATACGTCATGCGCAGCGCGAGCGAGCAGTGCAAACTCTCTCGTGTTTTGCCAGATGGCTATCAGCACCGGAACAGCCGGCCCTGTTATTCTTGGGTGATGCTGGAATCACAATAGCGCGACTGATGTGACGCGATAGGCACGATGCAACTCTAAACATTCTTATTATTGGGAAAGCTAGTTAGTTCGTCTGCCGCACGTCGAACAGTACTGAGAAAGTATTAAATGTGGCCTAACTATTATCTTGCCAATATATACTAACCTCCCGTAAGACAGGAATTGACGTTTTCAATGTTTTATCACCTTTCCGGTTATTTCTAACATATTTACAATGCCCACTGGCATTCTCAAGCACGGTGATAAAAAATCACAACTACACGTTTGCTAAAAAGTTTACGATTTTTTTTATCATAAACATTAACTTCCCGTAAAATAAATAAATGCAGTTTTCTACCAACTCACCAGGTTCACCAATATTTGGGTACAAATTTAAAATCCGTTTTTCAGGTTTGTAACGAATAGCGACGCGAATAAAAGAAAAATACTTTCTATTTTATATTCGGGAATAGCGTCGCGTCTGCTAATTAAGTAGCTCTGACCTCTTACAAAAGTATTGACGCTGATTGGCTGGCATGCTATTTTGCTCGCGTCGTGCCCATCGCGTCACGTTCGTCGCGCTATTCTGATTCAAGCATGAAGCGAAAAGCTTAGGCCGCAACTAGCACGACCGCGACGGGAAGTATTTCTCTGGGAAAGCGAATTTCCACGAAATACTCTGTGCGATTGGTAGTCAACAATGCAAAGTGTAAAAACTTACAGAAATATAATTTTTCTTTTGGATGTTGCAAGCATGATACTTCTGACCTTTTCAAATTAAAATCCAAACTTTACTTTACTTAATTTTAGTTCCGACAAAGAGACGTAAACAAAACACAAATTTGCCTCACCAAATTGTGTAAACTATTTAAAGAAAAGTGCGAAAAGGAACAAAATATAGGATACTCGTACTTTCTTACGTGTTTCTTTATTTTCAGTTGAAACTGTTTGTTTTGAACTTTTTTAAATTGTAAACAGCTAAGAATTAAGAAAGTTCATAAAATATGGGTTTAATTTTAAAAACATAACATACCACAACTTAAAAAATATTCCTGACCTTTTTACAAGGTACATATGATTATTTGTGAAGAAACATGCTTTTGAAAATTGTAATATATATATATATATATATATATATATATATATGTGTGTGTGTGTGTGTGTGTGTGTGTGGGTGTGTGTGTGTGTGTGTAGACACACACGAAATTTTCTGTATGTTCAGATGTTCAAATGATTTTCCGAAATCGCTCCCGGCGAACGCTGAGATAGTTACTAAACAAAGGTCATTGTCTAATCTTCTCCAAGCTCCTACTGTGTGTCGCCGTCTTTAATGTCCTCGTCGTCGACGAGATGTAAAGCCCACTTACCTTACATTCTACATGTTCAGATGAACAATAAAATAACGTCTATATAACAGAGAAAGTGAGTGTTTGGCAACACCGGCTGGGACTGAGAAATAGTAATGTCTTTGAATGTCTCAGGCAATAGGACAGAATGACAAGCTGTATTATTGTGGACATACGCCATTGCAATATTATGTCGCCCCAGAAAGCTTAGAACGAGACTAAGAAAGACAAACAACGAAATACGAAAAAAGAGAAAAGCCGAGTTGGCTGTAGTCAAGGATAAACTATAAAAAATTACACAAAAGAACAGTAGATTTCCAAAGGCCAACTCGGGCTGTTTTCTCTTTTTTTCGTATTTCGTTGTTTGTCTTTCTTAGTCTCTTTCTAAGATTTCTGGGACGACATAATATTACAATGGCGTACGTCCACAATAATACAGCTTGTGACTGAGAAATAGGTTGGTAATACTGCCGGCACGTGCTCCAAGGAGCGGCAGATGGCGGGCATGTACGCGGACACACGGCCCGCTGGGGCGTGCAACCACAGCGACCCTCAGGAGACGATGCGGCGCGGCGGTCCAAGAGGACAGAAGGGTGGGTGTCGCGGTTCGGCGGATCCCAGACCGCGTGTCAGGGGCAGGAGGTCCTAGCTTAAGACCGCAGCACCTGCCAGCAGGTCGTCTGCCGTACTTGTGAGGTGCGCTCGACGAGAACAAGCCCTTGCCGCAGAAGACATGCTGCAGGCTGTGCGGTGTACCATTTCTTGCTGGTGCTCGGCCCATTGTTGGCTGATGCCTGGTTGGTTACCAGCCTCTAGATACAGCATTTGAGGTACAAGCAAGCGATAAGAGCTAGACTGTCGCGTGCGTCAACAACCATGTCGCCTTTATGCGCGGGAGTTCTAAAACGGTGTGAAGTGTTTTGATCGTTGCCTTTTTCTCTATGGGACTTCGGTGAGTCTACTTTCTTAGTTACGGAAAGTGCGTAGTAATGTTCAGCGCGTGCTTCTCTATTTTTGTTTTACGATTCCGGTTGGTATTATTTTAGTGACAACAGTCTGAAAAAGCCTTTTTTATAGCCATTTTGAGGTGCCCGAAACCACGTTTCCAAGCATGATATCTAGAAAACAAAAATAGATAAGTATAGTTTGAAATGTATTTTCTCGCCGTAAATAGAGAAATCGCACACACATTTATAATAGTTCTAAAAAAAAAACAGTTGTCCTAACACGCTGCAACGATGTTTATGCGCCAGCTGTATAGGATTCTTAACCAACTGTTGGCTGCGGCTCGTTTGTTTGCCAACACTCGACTGATTTATGGGTGCTCATCGGTTTATTGTTGGAGTCAGGAAGTTTTTGGGGAAATATTTTTCCACTGCTTTCTTTCAAAGCCTTGCGTGCACATCTGCTGCTCTATTCAATGAGTATTGTTTGTGTGAATTTGCGCATCTCTCATTTTAATGTGCCAATCAGAAGCAGGTTACTGCTACACCTCAATTCTGTGATTTGTGGGCTAGTACCCTAAGACGATGAGAGTTAAAAACGTCCAATCACAGACCACGAATCGGAGCTCAATGTGTGAAGGTAAGGCAATGAAACAAAGTGATGCAAAAATATTTTCGCTATAAGACAAATATGTGCATCGTTACGCAGCTGTACAGAGGGGAATGGTAGCGTACTGTTATTGGCCAACTATAGAATGCCTATAGGTCATGCGGGATAAAGTGAGCACTAAACATTTAACCTTTGAAAAACATAACTAGCCGTTAATGGATTGATTTCAAGATTAACTCTAGTTTCCTTACTGCGCCTATGGTTGTCAGCGAAGATACGCAATATATATACGTGAATTTTTACTATTTAAATACGACAATACTGAAATAAAATCAACCGTAATCGTCATACTTGCATTTCGTGTACTTTGTACTTAGTAAACTAATTTTATAAAACTATGTGGATTAATACCGTTTGTACAGTGTTTATCTTAACTCGTAAACATTAAGTGATGTATCCAGAGAAGTTAGAAATTTATGTGTGTGTATATATATATATATATATATATATATATATATATATATATATATAACTTGCAGAACTTTAGCAGGGCTTTTTATAGTTCTCACTTTTATCCCGAACCGTCTATATCATGAAGACTGGTTCGCGTTCATCACTGACGCTTACAGCTAGCTGTCCGCGACCAGCCTGCTTGCAGCTGTGCAGTGGTGAAACCGTGTACTAATCGGCACTTGTCGACGGACAAACACTTGAAGAGACCGCTGGGCGTGTTCTCTTCTGAGAAGTCGCACTGATGGGTGGAAACCAAGGAGTGACATTGACCGGAGGGGAATATATGTGAGTGTAGAAGAGAAAAAGGGACAGAAAATACGAAAAAATCCCTCGCTTGTTATTCCATTCTCCTACAAAAAAAAAGTAACTAAAAGGCTTTTATACAAATATGCATTCACAAAAGATGCATCTAGGTTACTATAAATAAATTATTTGTTTCATAAAAGAATTTGTATTATAAACAAATTAAGTTATGTTGCAATTCTTAGCCGAAACCTTAATGTTTTAATCGTTGTTTTGATATTCCAGTATTAAATCTTCGACTTTAATAACCATATACGACTTCTGACTTTTTCTAAAAAATTTAGTGTCGTAGGTATATTATTTTTTGACAAAGTATAATAAACAAATCATTCTGAAACGTGCTAATTTACTAACTAGGAACGTTCCTTAAGGAGGAGTGCTAGATAATTTTCTTTATTTTTTAGTTTTATAGCCATGACTTTTAGTCAAATTGTACCATCAAAATGTTCTCTTTAAGAAGATAAAGGATAAATTCTTGATAAACTTCATAACATAACAAATACTAATGTAATCTTTCTTTAATTTGGCATGCAGAATCGTTCCGAAGGAATTGTAGGTTAATTTTCAAGAATGATTGCAAGTCCAATATATAATGAATAGGCTATATAACACTAGCATGATCTCCAAAACTCATTACAAGTATCTTCTGTACCTGAACATTGTTCACATTTACAAAAAAATATTTTAAAACAGAAGTTATTGCAGAAAATCGATAAATTAAATTTAGCATCTAGGTCTCCCCCTGAAGATTACAGAAGCTGTGCACCGACTATCGTCAAGGTACGCTAATGAAGTCGTTTCTCCCGCCCCATGATCAGGAAATTGACACACCTGTGGGACAAGGAAATAATTCCAGCTGGATTATGAGCCCTCTCTGCTAGTCTTTAAATATTTCGCATTTCTCACACTAATTAAAAGAATGTAAAATACAACAATTATCTATCTTTTTCACGTACCACGGAAACCCCAACTAGCGTGTCTATCGTCACGTGTTTCCTCCCGTGGCTTCGGGGGTTTACAGGGACCCTTAAGGGCGCCGCCTACCATGCTCTTAAAATTCGTTGCAGTGTGTTCGTAAATACTTTTCCTTACGAAACTGTCCCACATGTGCCCATTGTGTCAATGTACGAAAATAAAATACACTTAAAACGATGATGTAAAGGTGGTTCCAAAACATCACGTCAATTAGAAAAATAATTTCGTAGCCCCTCAAAAATAGAAAAACAACTTATTCAACCTTATCTGAAAAACTGCTCACAAAATTCGTGTTAAACTACTCTAGAAACATGCAATGGACTTTCAACCAATAAAATGATGGGGCCACCACTGAAAGTGTTAGTCAGGCGAGTGATCTACGATACCACTGCACGCCGTTTCAGTGTCTTGCAGTAGAGGCGATACCGTGACAGATGAGCCGGTCAACATCGCAATTGGCGCCGTGTCTCACTCACACAAACACACGGCAGGGTTAGGCCACAAACTGCTAGCTTGGCCCTCCAAAAATCGTTAACAAGCCAAATCGAGCCAAATTCATCCATATCTCAATCCTGCAAGGATAAAGAGTATAAGTCGCAGGCCTAGCGCGCACCTACTTCACACTCTTCTCCAACTCTAGTAGCTAGACGGTTTATCGCTGGGAAACTTGACAATTTGCTGGGTTTCAACGCACATTTAGCTTATGAAAATATTATTTGCTTTCACTTGTACGTGGTAGCTGTTGCCCTATTTGTCTAATCCAGTAAGAATCCCGCTATTGTAACATTTGATGCACATTATTGGTCTGCAGACAGCTACGTTGTGTCAGACTTATAACACCCAATCGTACATGTCGTAAGAAACCACAGTGTTTTCAAGGGTATGTCGGCGCGAAAAAGTTTCGCCATAGTGTATTATTCCTCGTCAGTGCACACACAAAAAATACTGTTATTGTAAAGTTCAACCCGTTAATTTGTTTGCGCTCGGTTGATTGTTTCAGCTCATTGATTGGCTGGTGCTCAATTGTTGCAAGTCGAATACTTCCGTAGAGCGTCTTGATGATAATAATAATAATAATAAACTTATTATATTGCTACTGCAGTTATGAGCTTTCCGTACGAAAGAAATCTGTACACGGTGATTGTTAATTTCCATGAAATTTTCTTTCAATGGGAGTTCATTTTAAACAAAATGTTTTTTATCTACGTGATTGCAGCATTACAGATTCCCACAAAATAAAGAACGAGGCTTTAAAACGAAAAACAAAATAACTATCCCCGATTTTTGCATGAGGAAAACGTGGCAAAGTCTGCCGTTGCCTGGCGGGTTTTCACGCCGTTTCCATTCCGAAGCTCCTCCGTCATACGGCTTCATTTCATGTCATCCTTCAGAGTTCTCCGGACGCCTTCGAGCGGCCAATTAGATGGCTGCTCTCGGGGTGAGATGTCCTGCCCCATATCTTGAGTTTACCTTCAGCGATGAGTAAACATAATCACATTGTGCACGATAGTGGGCGTGTCGCCCATAAAAGAAACTGATGGCATAAGAAACAGATTCCAGTTCCCGAAACGTGGTAACACTGTCTGTCTGGAAAACTACTGTGTCTTGTTTCGTCTCTTCGTTGTGTCGTTTGTCTTGTCTGTATATGTCTGTTATCTGTTGCGTTTTGTCTCGTCTATTTGTTGTGTCTTTTTGTTATTTTTCTATTCGTGTCTGATATTTGCTGTGTTTTTTGTTTCATCTCAACGTTGTGTCACATTTTACTTGGTTTTTTATTTTATTTGTTATTATTTTCATTTATTATCTGTTTGTTCCTTGTTTCTATTTGACCGATTCCATTTTGGAATTTCTTGTTGTGTATGTATCTTGTTGACTAAAGCATATTCTGCTTATATTATGGTTTTCTTTTATTTGTTTAGTTTTCTTTGACAGTCATTCAATTTGCAATGGAGTACGTCCAAGAAACTGAATCCAGTCATGCACTCCCATTGCACAGTTCTTTCAAAGATCAGTTATCACCGCCCTATTTAACCAACACTTTCTCAATGATTGATCTGATTCACGGAGAGCCTCGAACGTATGATGTATGCTTGTCATATTCTTCAATCACAAAAGTACAGCATGTTGTATACTCGTTACTAGGGCCGTGAAGCTTTCGCGAAAAGAAATTAGCCCCAATTATAGTTTCAGTGCCTTCCGTCCACATCTGCAGCGCAGCTTCACAGTCAGTGGTTGGATGTTTTAACATGCCTTGTGGTTCTACCGGCAAATCACAGACATTTGGTGTTCCAGTAACCTTACTGTGATTGGCACAGTCAAATGAGAGAAGTCACTTCACAAATATTCTCTACCTATAACCATGAAGGAGAGCTGCTTAAGGGCGCGGTCTACCGCAATTTTCATCATCATTATTTTATTTTGTATTTGTACCAGATATTTTTTTTCTTATTTGAGACACAAAATGTGACTAAATTTGGCTCTTATGAAACTTTTTTACATCTCTCATAGTTTTCGCGTAATGACTTGTTAAAGTCATATTTTGCATGTTTCCGTTTTGACGACTACACTTAAACCAACTGGTATATCAAACTCAAAAAAAAAATCACAGTGGATAGAGACATTTCAGGCTACAATGACATGCTCGTAAAATTAAAGAATAAAAATTGTTTGTATATTTAAAAAAAATATTTAAATTTTTTAATTTTTATTTTCAGTTTCAGCATTTTTTAAAATTAAAATAATTTTTATTCTTTAATTTTATGAGCATGTCATTGTAGCCTGCAATGTCTTTATCCACTGTGATTTTTTTCAGTTTGGTATAACAGTTGGTTTTAGTGTAGTCGTTAAAACGGAAACGTGCAAAATATGATTTTAACAAGCCATTACACGAAAAGTATGAGAGATAAAAAAATTTCATAAGAGCCAAAATAGTCACATTTTGTGTCTAAAATAAGAAAAAAATATCTGGTACAAATAAAAATAAAAAATGGTGACGAAAATTGCGGTAGCCGCGCCCTTAAGTGCATGCGAGGCACTGAAAAAAAAAAAACTGGGGCAAAATTCTTTTGGCGAAAAGTTCATGGCGCTAGTCGTTGCGGGAAGAAACTTCGCGCACACTAAAATAATACATGGTTGCGACAGTTGGCTTCATACATAGAAGTGCGTCAGTTTCACTGATTCATCTAACAGCAGGTTATAGGCGGTTCGGAATAAAGTGAGCACTCAAAAAAGCCCTGCTAAATTTCTGTTTTCAATCAATTCGTATCTTTCCGCACGTAACGGCTAACAACGGGAAATGTTTAACCTCCCTGGACACATCACTTGATGCTTGCGCGTCTGAGATAAATTACGCAGTCTGTATGAATCGATAGTGTTTGATAAAAAGAAAGCTTTTAATAATTGTATAAAATTAAATTATGTCGATTTAATTTGATTTTGATTCTGTATTACTATATTTAAATAGGAAAATACACGGAACTATTTTCCGTAATTTCGCTACCAACCATACAAGCAGTAACGCAGCTAGAGTTAATGCAGACTTATATGCAGTAACGGCTAGTGATATTTTTCAAAGGTTAAATATTTAGTGCTCACTTTATCCCGAATGACTTATAGATTTATTTGTCCTACACACTCGCTGGCCACACTAGGTTATTCACTGGCTTCTAACTATACAAGTAGCACGTTTCTATCTCCACGAATGATTTCCTTCTTTATTACTGGCTTTCAGTCGTCAAAAGCACGTCGTGGCAGCTGTCAGTTTATCACCGATATGGCGGCGAAGAAAACGGTCTTGGTGTTTTACCCGACCTAGAATATACAGAGTGTCCCACAATTACGGTCTTGTGAGGGAAATATAAATGAGTTAAATATGAGTGAATAGGTTTTCGTCAGCACTTAACACCGAGGTCTTTGGTGCCGGCGAGGGGTGATGTGATGTGAGTATGGAACACCGCCGGAATGAATAGGCGGGGGAAACGGGATATCCCCGAGAAAACCAGCCGACCAGTGACATCGTCCGACACGATTCCCACATGCGAAAATCCTGGGACTGACCCCGCCGGGAATCGAACCCGGATCAGCTTGGTGGGAGGCGAGAGGTCTGACCACTCGGCCACCGCGGCTCCGAGTTAAATACGAGACGTTATAGTAGTTGTGCAGTGTGTTGAATTACGACGGCAGTGTGTTCACCTCCATGCGCCATTACCACAGAAAATAATTTGATTTACTGCCTCGAGTAGCTTTGCAAATGAGGGATGCGACTGGACCTATGAGACCTGACTTATGGGACAAACTAAATTACTGCGAAATTGACGATCCTCTGCTCATAGAGACCCTGTTATTTCAACGATTCAACGACCAGCCAGCTGGACTCCACAGTACTATGTACACTCTGTCTTCAGCTACTTTCTAATTGGCTGCTGCTCCAGTGAGCGGCCAGTTGTACATTTAAAAGTGTATCGTGGGAGTTAGCGAGTGTTTACACGCAGGTCTGCTATTTGTCCAAAGTCCTCAAGGATGAGTTAAATAAACAGTGGCCCAGTCGTAGAAGGTAACAGAAGTTCGAAATCTACCCCAACCCAAATGAATTCGAGAAATTTCCGCGTCTCAGCTCATAAATAGGAACCGGAAATTTTCGCGTACAGTTTTTTCCACCATCTTGTTCCAATGTCTTGCCTGCACATCTGAGCTCTGTTTCGTGGTCAATTACATGTTTTTTAAATTTCAGCGACTTAAGCACAGACGCGTGGTTCGCAGTGACAATGTTCGGCACACTCAAAAAGTGACGTCCCAAACAAAGACTCGCTGCCAATAGCCATGCAGCAGAGCTTCAGTTAGGCACGTAAGGAGTTTGAAACAAATGGGTGCAAGAATCTTTCCGCGGAAACTACCTGCCGTTACTCATTTATCAACGACAGAATAGGTTAATGGCGCTGAGAGCGAAGCAATAAAATTACCATGTACTGTAATATACCTTGGTATCATGATAAACCACATTGTGGGCTTCGCAAAATTGAGACGGTTCCGTACACCGAGTTTAATATGTTACCAACAGAGAGCAGGAATGTGCGGTTTCTGCAATAAGCGGAGACCCTAATTTTTCGCGAAAAGAATTTTGCCCCACTTTGTTTCAGTGCCTTACGTACACATTTGCAATTCTGCTTAGTGATTATTGGCAGCGTGTATATGTGAAGAGCCGTATCTCATTTGACGGAGCCAATTACAATAACGTTCCTGCAACAACACACGTCTGTAATTTGCCGATAGATCCGCAGGACTTGCGACAGTTAAAATATCTACTCGCTGACCACAAAGCAGAACTGCAGATGTGCACGTAAGGCCCGGAAACAAAGTGGGGCGAAATTATTTTCGCGAAAAACCAGGGTCTTTAGCATTAAGTAACCAATGTATAGTTGGGAAAGGAGAAATTTGCGATTTCAATGACCTGCATGTTAGAATCCACTGCCCTGTGCATACTCACCACTAGCTGCTACTCACTGGAACAACAGGCAACCAACGAATAGACGGGGCTTGAGTATCCATAGTACAGTGTACTTTAACATGCAGGTAACTGAAATCGCGAAATTTCCTATCCCTATATATAAGATCACAATTAAAATGTTATACGTTATTCTGGTGCTCAATTCCAAAATCTTAGTATCACGATGTAGACGATGTAGGGACAGCGGTGGTCGAGGAGTCAGACATCTCGCCTCCCACCTTCGCGATCCAGGTTCGACGATCTCCGGCGGGTTCGGTTCCGGATTTTCCGCACGTGGGAAACGTGGTGGCCGTTGCCGTTTGCCGGCGGGTTTTCTCGGGGAACTTCCATTTCCTCCTTTCTCTCTCACTCTGTCCCTGCTCCACTCTCTTCTCACCTCACCTCATCTATTCTTTGGACCGAACGGGCGACAGAGCTGTCTCGCTAGTCGAGCAGCCAGCCCAACATTCAGCCCGGCCTTCTCTCATACACAATGTGACCCTGTACGAAGGCGGAATACGTAGTGTATTTTCATTTTCAGTGTCACGAAGTAGGGTAGGTTTACCATATAGCTGGGCCAGAGACTAAATAGTAATACAGACGTGAAATGACCTGGCGGTTCGGTTGATACGTACGAACTTCGCCGGTTATAGGCTGTCCGAGG
The DNA here is from genome assembly GCA_003012365.1 of Medauroidea extradentata. NCBI lineage: Eukaryota > Metazoa > Arthropoda > Insecta > Phasmatodea > Phasmatidae > Medauroidea > Medauroidea extradentata. The sequence continues at coordinate 30,511 of PNEQ01037341.1, forward strand.
TTGCTGACACTAGTCCCGTGTATGTTTGGCTCCTGAATGTTACGGCAGGTTTCCTATTGGCTTGGCCACCAGCTACCAGGGCAGTCGCTTTAGACTGATTGGCGGTAGGCGTATCAGCCATGTTGCTGGCCAGTGAAGCCATTTTGGTGGCGTGTGTGACTGGGTTCGCCGTCCTGTCGGCTATGTCTAGATACTATGGTTTATCGCGGGAAAATTTGACTGTTAGCTGGATTTCAACACACGTTCAGCTTACAAAAAGATTACTGGCTTTCGCTTGTAGTTGGAGCTGTTCTCCTATTTGACTGAGCCAATAAGAATACTGCTATTGTAGTATTTTATGCTTGTTATTGGTCTGTAGACAGCTACGTTGTGGCAGACGTGCACCACCCAATCATATATGTCGCAAGAGACTACAGCGTTTTCAAGGGTACATTGGCACAAAACACTTTAGCGATATACCATCATGTCTCTGTATTCCTTGTTATTCCTTGACTGAGGGGAGGGGGCAAGACTTCACTTGAACTGCGGCAACACCGCTCAATATCTCCTGAATTGTTGATGGTTCATGGCAGATCGATGCCACCTGGGATATTAGCGCAAGGTCGCCGCGAAACAGGCACTTTCCCCTTCGGACGTCGTAAAACATGGAAAAGGCGGGGACGGCGACTTCTACTCGTGCGAGGCCTCTGCGTCAGCTAGCGTCCCCCCTCGACGACGCCGCCTTAGCACAGAGCAGTCGAGCGCCCAGAAGCGCAATTGTCGCGCTTGCGTCGGACTCGAGTAAGGGGCAGGTTATGCAGCATGCCTATTAACAAACGCGTTGAAAGCACAACACGCGAATCCTGAGCTAAATTTGAGAATTAATTGTTCGTGGCAAATATGTTGTACGATGACATTTTGTGTACACAATATGGCAACATAGCAATGTAGTTAGTCCCCTCTTGCGCTCCACATATATCTTACTTCTCATACTACTTCTGTTCTGACCTGCATATTATGGGTACCACAGCTACAGAAAATAATTCGCCTAGTAGCACCCACACACAAGCTTTGCTTATGTGAGTGGGATGTCTTCCATTCTATAGAAAGTAGTTATGTAAGTGCTGTAATCAGTATAAGGAAAATAAATAAAATAAATAAAATTAAATTAAATAATACCTGGATATGGAGTGCAAGATGGGACTTTCTCCGTGCAGTGTTGCCACATTGTGCATGTAGAAATGTCGTATAACATTCTGTTACTTAAATTTTTGTCTCCAAATTAGCCTAGAATTCACGTTGAGTGCTTATTATGCCTTTCTTTCTGGACATCCTGTATAACGCTTTTAATGGGAGCAACGAAAATTTTGCACTTGCGTTGATCCGGATTGCTCTTTAGTGGAATTAAATACGCGCTCATAAATAGAGGCCGGAAAAATTCGCGGGTTGACTGACATGTAGGCTAGCCTCCAAGAATATATGTGAAATCGTGCAGACAGCAGTTGTTTATTAGCTGCTCGCTGACACTGTGAAATGGGCCTGTATTCAGAGACAGTTTTATTATTGGCTCAGCTACTTCCAGGAAGTGTCGAGTAAGTCAACGGCCAATTATGAACGCGATACAGACCCACAGTTGCTGGAACTCTAGCTTGCTCTTACAAGAAAACGCGAATTTTTCAGGTCTCTAGTTTTAAATGCAAGATGTCACGTGATATGTAAAAAATGGTTACAAATGGTCGCCTATCAATAGAGGCCGGAAAATTTCGCCGATTCAATGACCCAACTGCTAGGATCCGTTGTCCTGTTCATACTAAAGCCCCGTCTATTTGTTCATTGTCTGTTGTTCCAATGAGCAGCAGCTGGTGGACAAATAGACGGGACTTGAGTATGCATAGGACAATGCATTCTAATATGAAGGTCATTGAATCTCGCGAAATGTTCCGGCCCCTACCTATCAAGTACTTCGGCAGATGTGTATTTGATTTGTCATCGCATGCGCAGCTGAAAATCGTGGGGGTCGTAACTATTGGTGCAAGTGAAGACCCGTTTGACTAGCTCTGCACCTGCGCTGCTCTACGTCGGTGCAAATAGCAGGTAGAGATATTGCAATAGGGACCAAGCGAGTTTTTCCTGTTGGTATGTTAATTAGCTCGGTGTTCAGATCTTTTACTGTTTTGTGAAGCCGGCAACGTGGTTTATAACGATGTCAACAGGGCGTTGTACATAACTCCACGCTAAAAGCATTGATGTACAACTGTAGGTTTCTTGAAGCTAATTTGTAAAAATTAAACAATAGCATTCCTAGAACAATAGTTTTAGCCAACGTTATAAGCAGAATTGTTTCCTTCGTTACGAACTTCTGAGGCACAGTCTCTGACGCCGGAACCTCGTGCATTTAACTGCGGCGCAAGAGATCACACGGGACGAATTAGTAATTCTGGATAAATATTTACTAATTAAGTTGGCAAATACTATTATCTAGGAATGTCATTGAGAATTTTATCCATATTGGTTTCGAAAAAAATGTAGAAATCAATTGATGTTTTCAGCGTTTATTTTTCTACCACGCACACTTAATAGTAATACAGGCGCGAAATGACGCGGCGGCTCAATACGAGCGAACTTGGCGGCTTATTGACTGTACGAGGTTGTTGATACCAGTGCCATGTCTGTTTGGCTCATGCATGTCACGGCAGGTTTCCTATTGGCCTGGTTGCCGGTCAGCCGCCTTACTCTGATTGGCGGTCGGCGTTTCCGCCGCGTTGCTGGCCAACGAAGCCAATTTGCTGGCGTGTGTGACAGAATCTGCTGTTATACCAGCTATTTCACTTCTGTACTCCTAAGTATTCTGTAACCACGATGTGTCACTGCATGATTCATAAACATAGTTGGTTAGCAAAATTAAGGACTGGAAAATCTCGCGAATTCAGTGACCTGCATGATATAATCAATATTGTCCTATGCATTCTCAAGCCCCGTCTATTCGTTCATTGTATGTTGTCCCACTGAGTAGCAGCTAATGGACACATGGTTGTGGCTTTAGTATGTATAGGATAGTTTATTCTAACACGCAAGTCATTGAATTCCCGAAATTTTCCTGTCCGTACAAATAATGATGTGTCACAAATATTGTACTTGTGGTTTAATTCGCTGCGGGGTAGAGTGTACCCAGCTGATTCCTCCTCCCTTCCCCCGATGTTTACCCCACCAGAGCTATTCATCTTGGAAAAGGGGGGGGGGGGTACCAGTAGCATGTCACTTCTTTGTTGTTAGAAAGCTCTACGTGCGAGGCGTTGATCTGGGAATGGTCGGTCACGTCGTTTAGAGTACCCGAGGGCGGTGACCTCGCCGACATTATCGTGGCGGAATATTCCGACGTCTGTCGCCATCGTAAGCCTTTAGCAGGGCGAGGGGAGGTGCGGAGGTTCCCAGAGCTACCTTACACCTTGCAGCCGTGCTTTCATGAGAGATAACACTTGTGGTATAGCCTGTACCACGTAGCAGCAGCTATAGTTCAAGACACTTGCGAAGGCTGCCATGTAAACGTTTTGCTTATATTGATCGGTCCCAGTTGTACAGCATGAGATGTGCCACACTGTGTTTTCAGGACCGCTATGTTAAAACACCTTCATTATTCACGAAAATATATGCCCTTATAAATGAGTTATTCTTAAATGTTATAGACTAAAGATCACAAAAACTTTACTCAATAAATGCTAGAAACAATTACTTCTACCAAAATTTGCAAAGAAATATTTTTTTTTCAAATAGGACTTCTACTGGAATATGTTTTCTGGTGTTTATGATTATAGATAATTAGTAAAATTTCCACCACTTTTTATTACGCCTATTTTAAATGATGAATTCAAATTATGATGCTAGCGCCACAGGGTTTCAAAATTTTAATACAGCGTACAAAAATTTTAATTTTTTTTATTAAAAACGGTAGCACACCTTTGTATCGCTAAGACATCAATCAATATTGGGAATGATGCTCATGTATTACTACTTTCAAAATTTTGGATAGGCCTATGCCTGTGTGACTTAATTTGTGTAATTTACACGAATGTAGACGTTTGTGCGAACATGAAATAGCGTCTGCAACAAGCATCCCGAGCACTGCGAGATTGAGACCGCTACTGTACATGGGCTGGGCTGTCCGTAGGAGTCATCGCGTCCAATATTGTCGGAGCCTTCGCTATGACGCTTCAATCTCGCTGCTGTTCAGCGTTGTGAATACTTCCTACATTTCCCACCCTGCTTATATCCCCAAGTAGTGATGGATCCCACCCTGGGGGGGACGGGGGACGGTAAGGGTGATCACCCCACCTAAACCCCCAAAAAATTCAAATATGTACAATGTAAATATTTTATACGTGAACTTTGTGATATACCATTTTGAAACGACATTGGTTTATTTGTAGGAATAATATAAAAAACGTAGACGATCGTGCCAAAGAAGTGTTGGCTCGTCGCTGATCTACACTTGTTAAAAGTATTTTACTTATTTATTTTGGTAATTCACCTCACCTTCCTCATAAACTCATCGCTGGATCCGTGCCTGGCCCACAGGATAGTGAAACCAGTATCAGACCGTCTTACAGTGCATACTACTGTGTAGTTTAGTTTGACAGTCAGTTGAATTGGTTTGTGCAGAAATCACATGTGGCGACGGAACACAATGGTGTTTCCCTATGGACCGTACTTTGCCCTGCCACCAACACATCAAAAACTATAAGTTTTACTTGAAACAGACTATACAGGCGAAGGCGAAGCTACTTCGAGCAAGGCATACGGTTATTCGCGTTAAAGCGAGAATCATTGAGGTCCTTATTATTTTCTTTCTCTTTTTAATATATTTTATATTTAATTGCATTTGGTTTAAACACGGCAGTGTAAGTAACAAATTCAGCGATTAGATTTAATATTTAGGACACACGAAATCGCAGCTCTATATCGCCCCAGAAATCCAAGAACGAGACGAATACTTAAACAAGAAGTTATCAAAACAATTAACAAACCTACTTTCCACAGTATTGGGGCAAATTTAACCAGTAAATTAAAGAATGGTATTAAGAGTGTCATTTAAAACGAAAAGTAACTATATTTACAGTATTTTAACTGAAAATATAATGGTTAAATAGTCATTTAAAACTAGGCATTGCAATCGGAAATGTGATATAACATGTTCGTTTACTCGTTCGGTACTCTCTTTGAAAATGCCAGATATATATTAAATAATAATTTAGAAATAAAGTATTTCATAATTAACTCTAAAAGTATTAAATTTGGTTCAAAAAGGTTTAAGAGCTCTCCAAAATAATACATACAGTATTACCTCATGTCATGTTATCTTTCAAAATCGTCCACATAAAACAGTTACACTCTTTTAAAATCACAATGTTGTTGATAAACTGTCAAATAATACAATTTAGTTGTTACTGGTTTCGTTAAACACGAAATTTGACACTAAATTTTATTTAAATTTATTATTTTTAAAATTTTGTTTAAATTTATGGTTTTATCTTCCCAAATGGTTGCCCAACAACAATATATCCTATTAAAATAAAAGGTTGGCTGATGAACGGTCAAAATACGAAACACGTAGATCTCCAAATATAACTGAACGAACATTATTTATGTCGTCCTACCTGACAAAATGGCTGATATAACAGTTCCTTGGCAGTCCCGACCCAGATTTTCACATGCGTGAATCATACCAGTAGATACCGTTGGTCAACTGGTTTTCTCTGCGATCTCCCTTTTCCCCCGACCATACATTCCTGCGCCGCTTCATACTAATCTCGTCATAATCCCATCCCCCAAAGAGCTGAAAACATCGCTTTTATGTACTGAACAAAATATCTTCACTCTTTTACTGTAACAATTAGATGCTGAAGCATCAAAGTATAAAATAGGTTTGAGTCGGGAAGAATGGTTTTTTATATATGAAAGTGCTTAAAATATTACCGCAGCTATAAGAAAATAAGATTAATGAATTAGGAAAACACATACAGGTAAACTTTCAAGTAGGTTCTGCATATATAGGTACCAAGTCTGATTAAAATTTGTTTTAGTGTGGGGGAAATACAGACAGAAATGTACATATTAATTAGAGACGTGTCGTTAATAAGCCTTACTTTCCAATTAAGAACGTTGTTTTAGGGCCTCAAAAAGCTGTGAATAAGTATATTTTATCAAGTACCTAGAATATAGTGAAAGTTTCGCGAGGACTATGTCCGTCCTCATTAAGGAACAGCCATAGTTATTTCAGTTCAAATGGATGTGCATTACCTACAATTTCTTTGGTTTTCGAGACTGTTATCGTATTTCGCCTATATTTACAGTAAACGAGTTTTACCATAAAATTATAGTGAATATGTTTATTAGTCAAATAAGCTAAACTGCTTAAAAAAACCTTTGGCGGTATTTTACACTTATCTTCAACATAAAATACTGTTATACTTCAATTAAAATATTCTAGTAACGCATGTTTAAGTCATTTATTATAAAATATTATGTATTATGTGATTATGAACCTTTGAAGGGGGATGGGGTTCAGCTTAGAACATAGCGAAGAATAATTTCAAATAAAGACATCAAAACCATAGTATGTTAATAGACAATCGTTAATAACTCTTTGTCTACAAAATAGTGTAATTGTGTACCACATTCATTTTAATATTTCCGGTAAATCACGGTCAAATGCATAACATTGCTTAGGAAACAAATGTTTAAGCTAAAATGCAAAAAAGGCACGTGTTCCATCGCGCACATTCTAGCGGCGAGAACTGCTGGTTCACTCTAGCGGCATTTAGTATTACTACGACAGCTACTGATCTGATTCACGGCCGTTGAAGTAGGTGATTCAAGATTTAACCGTATTACATAACAATTAATGTATCGAGTATACCGTTAAAGTATTGAGTCCAGTCGCGGAATAACAGTCTGTCATTATTTCGTTGAGTACCGAGTACTGTATAAAAAGTTATTGATGAGGACATACATCCATACATACATGTTTTCCGTTATCTTGTGGCAGTATTAAGATTTAGTAGACCTGAGGCGAGATACGTGATGTAGCGTGGTACGAAAAGTATTTTTTCTTGTGTAACTACGAAAAAGGTTTCAAATGAGTTTATATACGAAAAGAAAACACACTTACAACTGTGGCCCTATGATTTTAAAAATGCCGTCCGCTAATTTAAAACATGCTTTCCAAGCTCCTCAACAGTGCTAAAAATTACTTTTACAGGTTGCAGTAACTGAGAAAGTATAAACCGTTATAAGGAAACAAAATCATAGAAATCTACAATGGACTATACCACATACTTTCCACAAGTAAAGAAACATGGTCATTGCTTGAATTCTCGTTGAAAAACGGTTTCTACGAAAATACTGTACGCTAGTTTAGTCCTTCACGCCTAGAGGCTATGAGGTGTTTGACGGACGTATTATATTCGACTTATCGCCTTCCCCGTTCCCGTGCGTCGAACGTAAAAAACTTAATGAATATACTCCTGCCAGAGAGAGATCACGCTCCCTCCAAGCGCAGTGGGCCGGGCTAACATGAAGTTGGGTGGGATCGCCTAACGCCCAAGCGGAGCACTACATTGCGTCTCGTATCCAACTATCAACAGGGAGGAGGGGGACTTGCTGCCAAGAAGAACTTAGGGAGATCCATCCCAGGGACTCGCCAGCCGATATACTCTTCCTCCTGAGACCCTCCACTCAGATGACACTTGGTTAGAGTCGAGTTGCTATCCACACCTCTCTCTAACATACATTCCAGGCCTGCCCCCGGGCACTTACGCAGCCAACTCGTCGACCCGTCATTGAGAACATACATACATACCTACATGCATACATACATCCATACCTACATACATACACACATACATGTATGCAGACATACATACATGCATACATACATACATACATACATGCAAACATATATCTATACGTACATACATACACACATACATACACACATACATGTATGCCGACATACATACATGCATACATACATACATGCATACATACATACATACAGACGTACGTGCATACATACATACATACATACATGCATACATACATGCATGCATACATACACATACATGCAGACATACATACGTACATACATACATACAGTACATGCATGCATACATACATACAGTACATGCATACATACAAACATACATACATACCTACATACATACATACCTACATACATACATACCTACATACATACACACATACATTCATACATGAACACCTACACACATGCATACATGCATACATAAATACATGCAGACATACATGCAGACATACATACATGCAGACATACATACATGCAGACATACATGCAGACATACATGCAGACATACATACATGCAGACATACATACATACAGACATACATACATGCAGACATACATACATGGAGACATACACACACGCAGACTCGTGCATACAAGCATACATACACACATACACGCAGACATACATACTTACATACATGCATACATACATACAGTACATGCATGCATACATACATTACATACATATATACCTACATACATACATTCATACATGCACACATACACACATACATACATGCATACATACATGCAGACATACATACATGCAGACATACATACATGCAGACATACATACATGCAGACATACATACATGCAGACATAAATACATGCAGACATACACACATGCAGACATACACACATGCAGACATACATGCATAGAAGCATACATACACACATACATACATGCATGCAGACATACATACGTACATACATGCATACATACAGTACATGCGTGCATACATACAGTACATACATACCTACATACATACACACATACATTCATATATGCACACATACACACATACATACATGCAGACATACATGCAGACATACATACATGCAGGCATACATACATGCAGACATACACACATGCAGACATACATGCATACAAGCATACATACACACATACATACATGCATACATACATGCAGACATACATACATGCATGCATACATACATGCAGACATACATGCAGACATACATACATGCATGCATACATACATGCATTTATACATACATACATGCATACATACATACACACTGTGACGTCTGAATAAAAAATTTATATTTCTAATGGGGTTCTTCATATGTAATGTGTTGAGTAAAGGGCCGGCTCCATCAATCAAGTAAACTGTAAGTATGTAATGATGAAACAAATTTGAATTGTAAAAGTTACTGTTTATTTAGCTGGTAAAGTGTGTGAAGCAATATATATGCTGATAGAAATTCAGCTTCCACAAATTAGCTCTAAAATTAACAGGATGTTAAGGTGTACAAATGAAATTAAAATAATACTGTGTAACCTAGCGTCATGACAATTGGGTGAGTGATTTGACTATAGACCGTATCAAACTACCGATAGGCGAGGGATACAACACTGCAACTCATACGATATTTATCGTAGATTTCCTTATGACATCTTGCAAATATCAATGAAGGACTCTTCAAATCTTCGGGGTTCTACTATAGATTTTATTGTACTAAGCACTCAATACTCGATATCGATGAGCAAAATTTAACATGGGTTGCTGTGGTATACACCTCTTTGAAGTCTGTGCAGTTGATCTTACCGGTAAGTTTCTTGCTAACAAGCTTCTCTCGACGTGAACAATGAGATCCGGAATATGCCTAGGAACAGCATAGTAAGAGTATACCTCTCTAGGCTATAGAACCAGGCTGGACAACGACCTCCGCTCCAGACGTCTCCTCGGACCCCTCGAGACGATGATACAGATCTGAACATCTAAACCTCTTCCTTCTGGGTGTTGTGGAATCCAGTCTGGACGACAGCTCAGCCTTCTGAACTGCAATTCAGCTAACGTCGTCATAGTCCTCCAAAAATATTGCAATCATTCTTACCTCTCGACGGAATATTCTTATGTCATAAATAATTTGACATTTCCTTTCTTGGGGCTTCTCAAGACCATTACAGTGAATTGAATAACAGTATTCTTCATATTTGGTTGATTAAATTCACATACAATATTAAATCTCGCCGAAGGTGATAAATTTTCTCTCTATTTTTTCTAATTATCAGTAAACAAAGCTGTCTTTTCCTTAGTTTACACTACTCTTTCCTCCTCGTTGTCATAACTATCAATTCTCTGCAAAAATCATTTCGCCGCCCGTCGATAGCTTGGTCGGAATAAAAAAATCCTACTCTGAAGTAAGGAAAAGTATTCGGCTAAAAAAAGTTAAATGTGTGGAAACTTTACAAGTTTATACTTAGCATAAAAAAACTGATTCACCCAAAGACAAATACAAATAAAAATTAATTATAGCACGGGGTATTATCTTCCAAATATATTAACATTCCTACTTCAAACAGTTTAACCAACATGTATACGTCAATTTTACCGACTTTCGTAACATACATAAACTGTATTTTACGATACGTACATACATACATACATGCATACATACATACATCCATACATACAGACATACATACATACTACATACATAATACAATCATACATATATACATGCATACATACAAGCATACATACAAGCATACATACAAGCATACATACATACATACATACATACATACATGCAGACAGACAGACGCGCGATCTCATAAGCCTATCTTTTATAAAAGAAAGTAGGATAAAAAGACACAAGCCGAAGTTTGCCGTAGCTAGCGTAAGTTACAAGTGAAACATCTAAAAAAATCAATTCAGAAATTACATATAATCTCAAAATCTTCCAAGAACAAGGTTTCAATTGATATAACGAAAATGAAAACACATAACACTGGCAAAGAAGCTGGACACGACAGTGAAAACGGCACAGACGATGGCGAAAACGAGATTACCGAGATTACACATGAAACAGGTTTACAACGACATTCTTACAGGCACATGTTTAAACGACAAAATCTCAATATAAGTACTGTTAAGATTACCAAGAACTTCGCCTTGAGGACGGGCTGGCGACGACGGCAGAGCAATTAGGTCGGCGGAAACAGCTACCGCCTGTCAGCGTAAGGAGGTTGCCCTGCTACCAGGTAGCCAGGCCAATTGGAAACCTGCAGTAACATGCAGGAGCCAAACATACACGGGACTTGTATTAACAAACTTGGGAAACCAATAAGCGGTGAAGCTCGCCAGTATCAGAAGAGCCACCACGTCATTTCACGCCTGTATTACTATTTAGTCTGTGACACTATACTGTCGCTCTGTTTTGTTTTAGTTAGAAACACTAGAGATCCTCAGAGAAAGTTGACTGTTTGCTAAGCTACAATGTGCTGTACACAAAACTGAAGGTTTTGTATCGACACTGGCAATAGTTTATTGGAAGCAATGTTTCTCTCTTCTACAATCCCTGTTAGAACTGTACATCTGTACAACTTTAACATAGAACGTGCGTGATTAATCCCAAATGAGTTCAGCAGTGTCACAAACTGCAGCATCCAATTACAGTAGGCTAAAAATCTCTAGAGCCCACGATTTTTGGCGAAAAAAATTTTGCAACAGGTTGTTTCAATGCTTTATGTGCACATATGAAGCTGTGCTTCATGGTTATTGACAGAACGTATAATTGCACTGTCGTGTCTCATTTGACCGTGCCAACAGGAACAAGAATACTGCGACACCACACGTCTGTGATTTGCGGGTAGAGCCCTAGACGCTGAGAGTTATAAACAGCCAATCACTGACCATGAAACATGGCTGCATATTTGCACATAAGGCATTGAACCAAACTGTTGAGTAATTCTTTTCGCGATAAATCATGGGCTCTAACTATAGATTATTGGAGACTGTGCTGAATTAAAACATTTTCGCAATTTTCAAGTGAATATATGAATTTTTCTGGTACCTGTTATTTTTCTATTATGAGGTGGAATACAATTAAGGGCGCCGCCTACCTTCAGTGGTTTTGTGCGTCAGAGGCTCAGAAGTGACGGAGCTGTAAGAGCGACATTTGAGCTCACATAAAATGTCGCATCACCACGACGAGTCAAGCACTGAACTGTCGTGCAAGAGTCCCAACGATTTTTGTAAAATTTACAAGTATTTTCTTTGTAATTTTACAAATCTTTGTAAAATTATAATGAACTTCTTAGTAAAATCATTAGTTTATGAAGTTACAAAAGTAAACTTTGTAATACTACAAAGGAATTCTTTGTACCTACACCGACAGTTCCTGCACTGTAAATTATTTTGTATAAAAAGACAAGACACTTCTATGTAGTTGTACAAACTGTTGTAAATGTTGAAAAATATTCTTGTAAAATTATTAGTTTATAATTTTAATAGGATTTCCTTTGCAAAAAACGTAGAAAAAATGTGTATCCTACAAAAATCTTAAGTTCGCCCGAAATTACTTACGCAAAGATCACAACCTCTGAAAAGTATTTTTCTGGAATAAAGTGAATGTTTATATTAATTGCGTGCATTATAAGAAAGAATTATTACTGAACAGCACTTTGAATGTATATAAATAAATAAAGAGTTTGTAATACAGAAGACACAGAGTGCTTTAGGGGTAAGATTCGTGAAAGCTAAGCGTGGGGAGACTGGTTCGAAGCTTAGTACCTCTCGAGACATATTTTATTTTTTTTTCAAAATAATTTCATGTATACGTCCTTTATTCAAAAGTTATTTGATAATTCAGTTAAGTGTTGTTTATAAAGTACGATGAACATTTAATTTATTTATTTTTTCCTTATTGAAATTACAGCTACAAGGCTAGTCCTTGTAATTTTACGAACATATACTTTGTATTTTATTACAAGGACAACCAATGTAGTTTTACAAGGAGGATTTTCTTTGTAAAAGTACAAAAATTTGTTCACAGTCTTCCAAGGCAAGCAGTATGAGAGTCGGCAATACACTTTGAGCAGGTGATAGTTGTGTTGCTGAGACCTAGGTGTGTTACTGAGAACTAGTTCCTTGTCTTTTAGCATGCTACTGACTGAGGACTGTACCTGCCCATACCAAAGTTCCACAGGCAACTGAGAGTTCTGTACAATCAGTGCTAAAGACTGTTTGCCCTGGAACACTTCATGCTTTGCCACTTGTTTAACTATGGGACTGAAAGCGGGGACCATACAATTTTACTAGTGGGAAGTCTGTAGCAAAGTTTAGTGCACGATTCTGAATTTCGCATACATCCGGTAAGTACATTTTCATGCCGGAAAGGCCGTTTTTAGGTATGTTCAAGGGCTTAGAAACAGCGGTTTTAATGAGAATGGTGTCATAGCAATGAGATTCCTTACGTCTGGTGTGTTCTCTTTTCGTATATTATCACAATGGGTACATGTGGAACAGTTTCGAAAAAAAAAACATATCTCCCTGCACATTAACGCATTTGTAGCCCGCGGGGCTTCTGTATAACTCCCGTGTCAGGACGTGTGGGCGATACCACGTTCAATACAGTCGATTATTCTTCCCTAGACCTTCGTGTCGACGCCTCCAAACAGACGGCCAGAAAACCACACAACTAGTTCACATAAACCGCTGGTGAGCGGAGAGAGCAGACTCTTTGTGTACTGCCTCGGGCATTTTACGAGGACATTTTACACCCCATCAAATATACCCCGCTTTATAGTAACACATAAAACTTCCCTGGCCCAGAATGCCGTGCGCATATGGAAACGCGTATAAAACATGTCTACCCACACAAATAACTAAATTCAAGGATTTTAAAATTTTTGGCCTTTAAAAATGAATTGTTTCTGGTCTTCTTATATGGAGATGATTTAATGACGTAAACATTATTATGCTCGTAAAATGCAGATTAAAGTCCTTTCGCAGGTCTGTGTAAAGAAACCATTGCGTATCCTACAGCTTTTCTCTATCATTGCTGTAATTATTATGTACGAATTCACATAAGACATTAACACAAAATAGTGCAAAAAATCTGTTCGCAAAAATTTTACTATTCCTGTGCATGACACGAATTCGAGGTTGAATGTTGTTCTTACGTAAATTTTTGAAACAAGTACTTTTTTCTAACTATAATAGTTTACGATAACGCCAAAGTTTGTCAAACTATACTAATTTCAGTTTTTTCTATTTTAAGGGCAGTGGAGACATTTTTTATTTGAGAATTTTTTATGGTTTCATGACATGGCATAAATATAGAACGGAAAAACTAGCGGGTTTACTGACACGTGTGCTAGTCGTAAAGAATATATGTTCACTCAAGCAGACAGTAGCTTCTCATTAGCTAGAAATTCTGTAAATATGTTTTTAGGCTGTTCATACCCAAAATACAAATATTATCATCACCCATACGGCTGCATATAACTACTATACTTGGTATTGCTTGTTTTATGTACACAGACAATTTTTATGGAGCATTAAAGTTAATATTTAATTTATTATATCTTTCCAAGGGAAAGAAAACCACTTTGCATTAATGATAACTTTGTATTAACAGGGTTTGTATTAACGTGGTTTCACTGTAACTCACTTTTAGAATGTCTACAATATGAATCGAAATCTCTGAAAATGCACTGGTAAACTTTTGAAGAGCATAGAGACGCTTACTGATGCGGGACACAATGTGTGGATGACGAAGTATAAAACGCACTCTAGTTGGAAATTCACGAATTTAACTGGCATGTGTACGTATCACTTGTTTTCGGAGTTGGACTGAATTTCGTTCCTAGAAAACTCCCGAGTCGATAAAAAAATAATTCATCAGACAGAGCGAAGATCGAACGCCGTGCTATATCGGCAAGCGTGACTTAATCATGCAGTGAGGAAGCAACTAATGAGCAAACAGCGTATACTACGCAGAGAGACTTATTTATTAACCTGAAAGTCACAAAGACAATTTATATTTTGAGGCAACTTTTACAGCAGAAAAGTAAAATCCATATCCTGAACACCGTAAATACCAGTGTAGCACACAGCCACAAACTCAGGTGAGTATAGATCTACCAAAACGTATTGCATTGTTCATTCATAAACACACCAAGTTTGCAATGATGGAAACGAAAATAAAAACTGAATTTTGTTAGCAAATTTTACACGCATCCTGTACACAACTGGGTAACTAAATTACTAGTAGAAATATTGAAAGGTACATTTATTTTAAATTTTTCACAAAATTTTATCTAAAGTGGTAGAAGTATTGTCTTAATGACATGTTTATAGGTCTTGTCTGGCTTCCGCGAGGTTTGACATAGATGGTTCGGGAAAAAATGTGCACTTTATAAACGGTATTTACGTACTTTTTTCATTTCATATAGTTAATAGTTTAGTACCAATTTTTATAAAAACAAAGTAACCTAAGCAACGACCAAATTGTATAGATTGTAACGAACTTAGAAGTTAATATCTGAAGTCATAATACATGGTAATTTTAAATTAGTGTCCTAGACACGAAAGTCTTCAAAAGTGTGCAGTTTACCGCGAACTCCCTGTAACGAAATTTCAGAAAAATGTTGTACTATCGTGACTAAACTTTTCACGTAGCCACTTACAGGTTTGAACGCTAGCATACTTTGGTATGTATGTATATATATACTTTTGACTAATATTAGCTAACTTTCCCTGCATCTGAACAGTAAAATCGAATAATATCTACAGTCTTAAATTTCATAAAATATTATTCGACAATTTTTAAATTCGTGAACTTGTTCTTACTAAATGACAAATTTTAAAAACTAGAAGACCTAATGTTACACGTTTTAGTTTTCAAACACACATACACTACGAGCTGAAATATTTACTAAATGCTGTAAACCTGCCTAGCATAGCTAAAAGGTAGGCATTTGTTTCCTAAAAATTTTCCCCAACTATCCTTCCTTCGTGACTTACGTAAATTCCTTTTGGGTAAGGGCAGTAAATAGGCTTTGAAAGAGCCATGTAATATATATATATATATATATATATATATATATATATATATATATATATATATATATATATATTCAGACCTCATTTCTGGTTAACATTTACATTAGCCAGACGAGCACTACTAATATCGAGGGTATCTTAATCTCCTGTTCGTAACGGGCCGAGTGTTGTTTGGTCTGAAAGGTTAAACGAGTACATCAACTCTACAGGTAGACACGTAGCGGACTGCTGTTCAAACTGTACATAGCATAAACTGAACCGTTTCCATCGCAGCTCTTCCAAGAAAAACGTCTGGAACAACTGATATGGTGTACCTGTTTATGGATGATTCCTAGAAAACAAGCCTTCAACTGACAGTGCTACCTGAAGACTAGTTCAACACAAAAACACGAAGATTGTTGTCTAAAAAAGCTGAGATATCCTCCCCTAAACGACAGTGGCGGCTCGTGAGTGGTTGCTATGTAGGGCTGCAGTTGCCAAGAGCTGGTCAACTCTACAGCCACTGTCACGCTGATGTGCAGGTGCCCCTTAATACTGAGTGGTCACAACAGATCTAGAAGCCGGCAAATATTTCGTTGGTCTACGACGCGTTCAGCAAGAGTGTACAGTGCCGACTATCTGCAGCCCCACCTGCAGCGTCAACCAGCGCACAACCCTGTACAGCTCTTGGCAACTACAGCCCTACCTGGTAACAACCCTCGAGCCGCCACTGGCTAAGAGTTAAAAACATACAATAACTGACCATGAAGCACGTTGGGCATTAAATTAAGCTGGTACATATATATATATATACATTTATATATTTTTTTCGGCGAACTCACTCACTCAAATCACTCATGGACGATGAAAAGTTTAGAACTACAGTAACTTCGATAGGCTGCATTTCTGCACGCTTCTCGGGGTTGGAAGCAACACCGTAAACCTAGGTTACTTTGACCCTTTGCAGAATCACTTTTAACCTTCCAAAATACTATTTTTCGGGGTATTTTGATTAGTAAATAGATAATTAGAGGGGAGTGTTTAGTAAAAATTATTTGCGCCATCTAACTAACGTTTGAAACTTTCTTCGATAAACGACATAAATACCAACCATTTGAGCGGACCAATGTTACTCCATAAGATCTAAGTAACCACGGTTTATGGTACTAAATGCTAAAATACGGATTTCACGACCACAACGTGCCACATCACTAGAAGACTGCATGGTGACATATCTGTGATTGTCTGTTCTTTCCCTTCCTTGTCATTTCCCCCCTTTCTTCGTCAATAATCCTTTCTTACCACTGTCGCACGGCTCGACGAGAGAAGTGGACAGTTGGATAGCCCGCTCCTGCTTGAACAGCGTCAAGTAACGGCGGGAAAAACGTGAACGCGATTAACATACCAAGACCGCTAGTACAACGAGGCTCACAGTCCGAGCGTGTTTGCTTTAACATGAGGCTGTATTGACTATGCATATATTCCGACCTATTCCAAACACAGCCATGCATTGAATAAACATGGCGCGGAGTTAATATAATTCCGGACGATTCTTTCCGTCCTCACTCGTGAAATACACCCTTCATACTCCACAATTCCAACAATTTTGTGTAGTCAAGCCGTTATTAAATAATGTATATTTACTTAATGTTCGTTAAATGGTCAGTTATTGAATTAACTATTGAAAACCATACACAATTTTGTTTGGAATGTACACGTCTTCCTTAGGGGTGTTAAAGTTTTATACAATTATAATTTTATATTTTCAAGAACTAGTGTTCGTTTCGTACACGGTACTTGTGAGTAAAATTTTTTCTTACAAAACTATTTCAGCTTGCATATTTTTCTCATATCGGTGCGTTAAAGTCAAATTTTGCATATTACGCCGTCATACACACAGTGAAAACCAATTGACTTACTCAAATAAATTAAGTGAAATAGCATAACATGTCATGGGCTACCGAACCTAACATTTACAAACTAACAACGTAATATTTTGAGTCTTAAAAAATCGAAAATGTACAGAAAAAATTGCAAATTCAACAACTTTTTTTAAATTCAAAAGTTGTTCACTGTGTGTTTTTCTGGTGTTTAATTACGTAGCCCATGACATGTTATTTCACTGTGAATTATTTTGTTTAAGTAAGTCAACTGGTTTTCACTATTTGCATGGCAGCATAACATGCAAATTTTGGCTTTGACGCACAGTTATGAGAAAATTATGCTAGCTAAAATTGTTTCGTAACAGGAAACCGTACTTAAGAGTATGCGTCTTCAAAGCTATTTTGTAAATAAAAATGATAGCAAACAATACTTAAACACCTTTGAGGACATGGGCATTTGTTCAAACCCAGAGAAGAACCGATTTCGTAAAGTTGGTCTGCAGCTTTGCTGCAACTTGGTTTTACTACTAACGCAATTTTTCCAGGCAACCGATATTCATACTTATTTTAGATGATTTTTCAATTAAAAGCAAATTTCGTTCATTTAATAACTAGCTACCATAATTTTGTATTTTCTCTAGAGAAAGTAATTATAAACCAGTTACTACAAAGTTGTGGAGCGATTTAACGTTATCGGCTCACGTTTGTAATTTAAAACATAATTATTGTAAAAAAAACTATAAACTCAAGCACAAGTTCTTGAAAGTTTGATATATGTTTAGTGAAATGATAACGTCACGCAGAGAGAATATCGTTTGGAAAAATCAATAAAATGGCTTATTTTTTTATACAGAACAGTTCTTTGGACAAACGCCATTGCATGCGTATGTCGAACAATGTTCTGTCTATAATATGAACCCATTGCAGGAATCGCTCAAAGATCACTTAGTTTTACATAATTCTAATATTAATTAACTTATTCCTGGAAGCTAGTAAGTTTCATAATGTTTGTGAATACAAAAACCGTAAATATGAGGTTTAAGTAGGCTGTGGAAATACATACTAGCCTCCAAGAAACTTCGTGTCCAAAACATTTTTATCTAAGAAATAAGGAATTACATGTAAAGTCTACAAGTAGAAAAATATTTTGTGCAGAAATAAAATAACGTTTTTTTTTTTTTCGTAGACAACGCCCCTAAAGTACTTCTGCATACGTAACTTATGGACACAGTTGACATAGGACTCGATGTAAATATAAATTAAATGCCTAATGGAATAATTTTAAAGTATTCTAGTATAGGACTTCGCAAAGTTACTTTTTTGGCTTCTTATTAATGTCGTGTCCATAATTGTGACCATTTCGAACATTCTGTGATAGCGCGAGTTGTCTAAAGAAACCATATAATGTACATTAAATTAATAAACATGTAGTAGGCCCTACTTAGTACAGCGATTTTTATTTTTGCTCAAATAAAACTAGTATTTTTATGGTGGCGCTCGGAACTTTCTTTGATTAAACGAGAAATATACATTTCATCAAATGTTTTTACTCAAATAGTACTAAGTAAAGTAATGTGATTTGAAAGTTATTTGATCATGGTGTATTTAATCATGTACGTCCCCAAATTTCGAATTTTTCACGTCATGAATTCATAATTTTTAATACATACATTTCGTGAACAATCGGACGTATTGGAGCCAAATTTAATTTTAGACACTTTGGGACGTAAACTTTGATTTAACCAGCCGAAATTGTTGTTGTTCCACCATGTTAACAGATGGAATGACATACTTAAACAAGATATTTTATATTTGTTTATCTACCTTATCTTTCTAACCACGTTGTCCTACATATAACCTCTGAGGTGATAAAACTGAAGATAATAAATTTTGAAATATGAATATAAGAAATTAAGTTATATTATAATAAACATATAAATATAAATAGCACTAACAGGAAGATAAATTAATTATTAATTACTAGAATATCTGGATGAATATTACCTCATAGTTTTGTGTAAATAAAACGCTTAAAAGATTGTAGTTCTGTTAGCAGTTCCGTAAGATCTTTGAAGTACATGCCGAAAGTGATAAAACTTAAGATAATAAATTTCAAAATATGAATACAAGAAAATATATAAGTTATATTATAATAAACATATAAATATAAACAGCAATAACAAGCAGATAAATTAATGATTAATTACTAGAATATCTGGATGAATAGTACCTCAGAGTTTTGTGTAAATACAACGCATGAAAGATTGTAATTATGTTTGCAGTTCCTTTAAGATCTTTTAAGTACACGCCGAAAGTTTATCACGCTTGTACTGAACTTACAGGTAAGAATATAAGTCAGTATAAGACCTGCAAGTTAACATGGATCCCAGTCAGTGTAAACGTCACGGGTTCCTATTTATGCTGTTCTTGCGGATTTTAATTTTTATATCATGAAAGGGAACAGTTATCGCAAAACCGTTACATAGAAATGCTGGAAATTGTTTTGTACTATGCAGCCTATTTTTTTTTTTTTCAAAATATAATTTTGGCTAATTATCGACTTAATTCAATTTTCTTAAAGTTAATAATTAGTAGAAATTATTTAAAAAAATAAGCTGCATAGTGCAAACAATTTTCAACATTTCTATGTAGAGATTTTGCGATATCCACTTCCTTTCAAGAATTAAAAAAATAAAGTTTAATAAAATAGCATAAGCAGAGATACGTGATCTTACGTGGTAATGTTTAAAATTATCGTTTAGCAACTCAATGCAGCAGCAGCCAATCAACAAAATGGACACTACACGGTTCATGTAAACTAAAGAATAGACAGTAGTTACATTTTTACGACTGTTGTATAACTTGCTTAGTTCAAAGAAAATTTTGTGAAAGCAAACCGTTGTTACTGTTCCGTCTGTTAAAAAAAATCTGAAAGAACAATTCCTCACTAAATAAAAATAAAAAAGATACAGCTGAACTAATTAAACGGTCAAAGTATCAAGTGATACGAATGAAGTTGCGTAGCACAAGAAAGTTGGACCTTGGCTGTATTTTTTTCCTCTCAGCTCGACGAGCACTTTGCTGTCACGTGACAGACGTCGATGGAACACAATCAGCCAAGATTCACTCGTAACTGCCGCACGCACATTGACTGTCAAGGACAAGACACTCGTGTTAAGCGTGCTTAGTCTACAGTTAAGAGGCCTACATACCGGCGCTACAGAAGCGTTGCAGCGAGTTACGACTATTCCATTTTTGACGAAACTATTTAACGCGCGTTGTATTTGCATATCTACGGAAAGAACACATATTTCAATATTTGTCGCTATAGTTTTAAAAATTCGGAACGTTTATTAGAAACATTATTTGCGGGCCCCACAAAATGGCTAAAAATGGGTTTCCAGACCGCCGTATCTGGAAATATAACAACTGGATTAAAAATAACAACTGGATTTAACTTGCAACTATGCTGTCAGCAAATAAATTAACGTGGTCACCACTTAAAGTCCCATAGGGAAAAGGATAATAGTGAAGCACTGCACGCCAGTTGAGTATATAGCTTGCGTGGAGAGGCGATAATACACTATATACGTCGGTCAATGGCAACCTTACTGCTCCTGCCTCACACTCACAAACACAACATATCTAGAGAGGACTGCGCGAGGAACACGAATTAAGGCTCAACACTTTCATCTTCAAAATTTCAGATTGTGTTA